>JARBEQ010147474.1:0-13240 GCA_030265355.1 Tritonia tetraquetra | reverse complement strand
GGGACGATAGGTGAGGGGGAGAGAAGACAAAGGAAAGAGTGTGGACCGGTTTAGCACCCCCCGGCCCACAGAAGGGGACCCGCCAACCGCCCGCGGTAAATCATACACATTGTATTCACAAAATATACAAGAATAAAACAAAATGTCTATACCCATAGACCTCCACCACAATGCATAGAAAATATGAGACATGGACCTATATCATTATGCTACCCAATGTTTTATTTTTTAAAACCTGAATTTGATTTAATGTCATTACTGCTCGTACACAGTGCCATGAGAAGAACATGCTCTTTACCATGAGAAGAACCTGCTCGGCTCTATAAAAAAAAGAGACATCTTAATAATAAAACAGGCATACCCTGGGGCAAAAAAAGTCACAGGAATACCATACTCTGGTGCCAAAATGAATTCAAACTATTAAAAAATAAAAAACCAAACCACCACTCCACCTCTCCGAAAATCGCTAAAAAAATAATCAAACTTCAAATCTAAGATATAAGTGACAGCTAAACTTGTGCCATTAACGACCTCTATCTACTACTGAGAGTAACAATACAAAACAAATATCAAATATTGAGAAGACCTATATTTTGTAAATGATTTATTGTAAAAAATGGCTATGGCATGTTATGGATGCTGGGATTCCTAATACATGATTTTGAAAGGGATTTTCCCTTTGGCTCAGATGAAATGAGATTACAAACCAAATTTCTGTCAATGCAAATTATATCTCGTTTGGTAATATCTCATGTATAGCACGGCATTAAATCAAACACAAAATGATATCATCAAAACAATTAAATCATCAAAACAATTAAATCATCAAAACAATTAAATCATCAAAACAATTAAATCATCAAAATCGCAGGCAATTCACGTAGCTACAAAAATGAAACTAAAAATCAGGATTTAAAACCTTCCAGTCACTACGGATCATTGGGGACCCATGTAATAGGGATGGAAATCTTTTTTTACTCAATTTTATTCACAGACTGTCTATTTGTTTACTCGTTCGATCGCACCTCATTAATACCAATAAGCAGTGTTGGGGTCAACCCCATGTTTAGCCATGAAAGGTACACAGGATATCTGCATATTATAAAAATGCAGGCACATAGGCCACCAAATAAAATTGAACACAATGCTTTGGATCTAAGAGTTTCAGACAAACAAGTGATCAGCACACTGTGTCCATAACTCTTTACTGGCACCACAAGCAATACACTGATCAGTATTAATCAAAGACAAGCCCATAAACAAATTACCACTGCCCCTCAGCTATTGATAAAAACTGGGAGAATTTGCCACTTTGGGCGTTTCACAGACTGTATGGATAACAAATCAATGAACAATCATTTATCTGTCATCTATATTGTTGCCTCTCGGGTAACATTAATCTTTTTGTGAGATATATGAATCGCTTGCAACTCGAATAATTTAAGAAATTGGAAAACAAAAAATTTTCAGTATTTGAATCCTCCCATTCAACTTCATCAATTTTTAACACCCAATAGACATGATAACGTCTCATAGTGAATGAAATCAAATAACTATTGGAGCAATGAATACCAACACAATCTTGAATACAAACATATGATATGAAGGTGAAGATATGAAATATGTAACGATTCCTTACTTAAACTTCACTTTATCAGTCCGTAGTCAGAACTTCATAATCGAGTGTAGATACAGGCTGCTCATAGATTTAGCTCTTTTAGAGCAAAAATACAAAACCTTTTGCATGCATATTTAGCACTCTTAGAGCCAAAATCTGAAAAGTTTTGCATGTCATATGAATACTGCCCAAGGCAATAAATATGCTAGGAAAACAAAGTAAAAATCTTTATAGGATGTATGTATCATATCTTTCGTCTTTTGTTTTACCAAATGATAATTCTTATTTGTGGTGACAAAATATATTAAGCTATCTTACAAATTCATTAACAACAATATTATGCCCTCATGTTTCACGAATATTGTCCCCCAAGAGCCGGTTTCGTGTATCATGATTTTGGCATAAAAATAATTTTTTTACACTGTTGCAAAGATCTCCCATCACTCTAAGGGGTCTTACGTAACTATGACATTTAGGTTTTTACACATGATGACATTTAGGTTTTTACACTGTTGCAAAGATCTCCATCACTCTATGAGGGTCTTACGTAACTATGACATTTAGGTTTTTACACGTGATTTGGGAATCTATCATTGTTAAGCGCTAAAAACGGGTAACATATTGAGTAGTGCTTATCTTAAAGGTTTAAAACAGGCAACATGTTATTTAAGAAGAATCAAACTGGCCAATACGGGTGTGCATAGAGATGAAAGCATGTAACATGCGTTGTAACACCAGAAAAATGCGTTGTAACACGAGAAACATGCGTTGTAACACGAGACCGATTCAATTCTGATGACACATAACAAAGATACATTTTCAAATGTAAAAAACAATAGACAGTCATAAAACAAAGGTTATTCATTGATATATTCAACTTATATAAAAGTTCATAATGTTGAAAAAAACCACAAAGAAATCAGTTTTTGGTCTCTCCTGCAAAATTTGGAAAAACTATGATATGCGAAACTGGCTCTTAGGGGATGACATACATTAACATCATACAGTCAACCATCATCAATATAAATACAGCATAACAAATACATGCATATTTCATGACTGAAAGAAAAATAAACCCTGATCATACAACTGTTTACTTACATAAGTGAGTACCATTCTCTCCTTTTACAAATACCATGAATGTCAATGAATATTTAGTATGCTATGAATTCATTTGCTGACGTCAAAATCAGAACTTGGATTCAACAATTTTTTCCATAAAATGCGATGCAAAAATTAGCACAACCTTAATTAAGTTCAAAATTAGTGTTTTATTTTAAAATTACACACTTGTCTTATCTGCATTTACACAACTGGATATTGCACATATAGATATGAAGACCACACACCGTTTCTTTTTTCCTGTCCAAACTCACAAAACAAAAGGTTTTAAAAGCAATAAAATCTGGATTAAAGGGATCTTACAATGTTATGTAAAAAAACACCAAGATTTGTGAATGAAATATGAATACATATACAATTATTACACACAGTTTTCATAAAAAACGCACAAGTTACCAATGTGTGAGAACACCACACACCTTCCCTCCACAAAATGAACACAGATTCATAAATGAACACACCACAGCATGGATACAATATTAAAATTAGGTGGGAAACTCTTCTGCAAAATATCCAATGCCCTGCAGGCTACCATCTGACCCAAGGAGGAGTTCCACAGTGTCAAGTTGGAGGGCCTATACAAAACAGTATCTTTTGTCAAGGATAGAGAACTTCATGTAGTCCTTAAGAAGAAGAAGGGGTAGCAGCACATGATGAAATGCTAGAAATCCCACAGTGGTTTATGTATATTATTTATATATCAAAACGTCTTCACCTCAATCCCCACCGACAGAGGCATGGCCAAACTTTACCCAGTAAGGAAAGCACATGATGTTGTGGTGTGTTTCTAAGGCCCCCACAGAGTTATGTTTTTCAACATCTTTAGTATTTGAACATGGCCAAACTTTACCCAGTAAGGAAAGCACATGATGTTGTGGTGTGTTTCTAAGGCCTCCACAGAGTTATGTTTTTCAACATCTTTAGTATTTGAACATGGCCAAACTTTACCCAGTAAGGAAAGCACATGATGTTGTGGTGTGTTTCTAAGGCCCCCACAGACTTATGTTTTTCAACATCTTTAGTATTTGAACATGGCCAAACTTTACCTAGTAAAGAAAGCATACAATGTTGTGTTGTGTTCAGAAGGCCCCCAAACAGTCACACAGCAGTGTTCTATGATAGCCTTTAATGGTTGAACAGTCAGATTACATAAGGCAACGGCAAGACTTTGACACCCGGTCAGACAACTTTTACCCCAGTGGGAAAATTCAAGCCAATATTCATGAGTTTTAATTGACACAACCACACAAAACAACGACACATATTCACACAGAACAATGACACCTACACACACACACACACACAGAACAATGTCACCTACACACCCATACAGAACAATGACACACTCGCATAACAATGACACAACCTCAAAGAACAATGACACATGTGCCATGAAGTAATAACATGTATCAACACCTGGCTGTTGATTATTGACTCTCTATGTGGAGCTGGAAAACGTTACCAAAGCACATTGATTATTCACACAACAAATAAATGTGAAAGCTTCAGTCTCCTTACCACTGGCTCACAACAGTCCAGCTATCCTTACGGTTTCAACAAACTATCTCAAGTTTTATCAAAGACCTATAAGTAATGTTATATATATATTTCTTGAAAATATATAAATGCATTTCAAGTTATGTTCTTGTCTTTACTCTTCTCTGGTTTCATTTGTTTTAAGTCACTCTGCACCTATCACTCATACAATTCATTTGTGTATAAATAAAAGAATCTCTCTCTCTCTCTCTTTCTATTTCTCTCTCATCTTACCTGAGAGTAGATATTACAATATTACTAATTCTACAATATTCAGATGTATCATCTCCCATGCCCATCTTATTTCCAAGCTTTCTTTCCTTCAACCATCCTTATGAATCGCCGATTGAAATCTATAATTCTAAATACTTTATTTAATATTCAAAATGTGTCATATTTTCCACATGATTGGGAAAAAGAGGTGATTTAAGATTTTTAGAAATATAAATTTTGCTCCAAATATCTCAGATTGGTATTTTTTTTTAAAGATTTATTTTTTACACACGTCTGTGTACCCTGTCCTATAATCTACATTACATTAGTTGTAAGCACCAGCTACAATGGAGAATCAAACATGTATCAACGGTCAATACATATAAAAGACAACCCGGTCCTGATGATAATAATAACACAATTTGTTCGCTTCACGCATTGGACTCTGTGGTATATCTCATGTCCTCAAAGATTCAAGGGTTTCATTTTAACTCTACCTCTACAACACACACACACACACACACACACACACACACACACACACACACACACACACACACACACCTGCTGTAATGATGTGACACCTCAAAGATTGTACATAAAAATAATCTTACTATGTACATCAAAAAATCAATGTAAAATTAGCACCTAGTTATATTCTACTGATTTGAGGATTTCTCTCACTACCTGTACTGACTAATTTTCTTGGACTGACGTGGAGCTGAGTAATGAGTTGATGACGATGATGCCCGAGTTTTGCGGTCATGGGAACTGCTAGCCCTCCTTTCCATAGAAGCTGCTGCTTTCCGTTTGTATTTGTCCAAAATGACCTTCAAACACGCCTCAACATCACCAAAGAATGGACGCTTGGACGGCTCTCCCTCCCAGCAGCTTTGCATCAACACCCAGCAGTCCTCTGACGTGTTGAGGGGCTGTTCAGGTCGCAGACCTAACAAAAAGAAGAAAGAAAAGCCTCTATGTCAAGCAAAGCAGAGAGACATCTTTGAAGAAATAGCTAAACAACGGATAATCCTAGGGAAACAAACGCACAAGAAAAAGATTTAAAAAACGTAATCCATATACAAACAGGACAATGTTCTAGACAACCAAGAAATAATTAAAAACAAAACGAACATAGACCATTTTT
Organism: Tritonia tetraquetra; assembly: GCA_030265355.1. NCBI lineage: Eukaryota > Metazoa > Mollusca > Gastropoda > Nudibranchia > Tritoniidae > Tritonia > Tritonia tetraquetra. The sequence goes on along the minus strand of JARBEQ010147474.1, from coordinate 7,604 downwards.
TATTTCTTTTTTTCTTTTCTTATCCAGTTCCCTTTTACCATTACAGTGTAGGGCCAGCACTATGAGGCTGGATTTTTCCGGATCAAGATATTTTTTCTTCGTAAAAAGGTGAAAACAGGCCATCTGACAAGACAATAGTGCTCTCCCATTAAAACACAGGACTTGACAGGTCTGTTAGAGATACAATATCAAAGAAAGAAAGAAAGGACAAAATAACATGGCGATGACAGAAAAAGTAGGCCCTTGTGTATTCAATTCTAATACTCAAAAACAAAATATTCCTATGGCATACTAAGGCCTTAACTCACCTTTCTTCACAGACTGCCATAGCTGGTCTTTGTTGGCACATTGTTCAAAAGCATTGGGTAAGCGCACATGTCCAGCACACACGTACCAGAAGAGGATGCCAAAGGCGTACACATCCACATTGTTGTCATACTGGCCTGTGAAAAGCTCGGGGGCCATGTGAATAGGGGTACCCACGATACTGCCACTCATCATGGCTTCTGGTTTGCAGAAACCCAGGTCTGTAATCTTCCCTCGGTTGTCTGTGTCAAGCTGTGGATTACAGGATTCACGCTATGAACAACAGTGTGTGGAGGGAAGGAAACGACGTCGACATAATGGTAGCTATGTCCAGCTGGGATATGTCATGATGTGTTGTTTTATTATTCAAACCGCATTATACCCCTAAAGAGTGTTTCAGCCAGCTCCATGTGCTGAACATGGAACTGGAAGAACTCTGGATCAGGTAGATAAGGCATGCACAACCTTGAATGTCACAATGAGCATCACATTTCTAGGTGTTGCCCAATTTTTGGCCATAACAATATTTACTGTTGCCTTGGTGATAAACCCCTCAGCTAAACGAAAACTGAGCAGATTTTGCAACATAAGCCGTGATATGCTATGATGACTTTCAGATTTTATTTTTTAAATGAGGAAATTGTAAGAAAAATGCTCCAGTTCACAACATCTGAATTTGATGTAAACGACCCGCCATACGCAAAGAAGAAAAAGATGGCAATCTATAAATAGCTCACCAGCACATTTTTCAGTTTCACGTCACGATGCACCAGTCCCTGACTGTGAAGAAAACGAAGACCTTCCACCACATCAATGGCCACCTGTAGTCTGGAACAAAATAACAAACAAACAAAAAATAGAAATTACACTCTTTTTTTTCTTTGCTGTGAGACAGCATTGAGAGGAATAAGTTAATCTTGGATATTCTTCAATGTTACCAGACAAGCAAAAAAAAATTAATTAGCTATCGCTGGTAAAAAGGAAAAGATATGTAGTCCAAATAATATATTTCTTTATGTTTTTCTAATTTTCTCTTCTGGTGTCTGGCTTAATAATGATAAAATGACAAAGTTAGTTTCTTCACAACGTAAAACAAAATATGTTTATTCTGAATGTTGTTCAATCTTACAAGACAAGAGAAAATAATACCATTCTTTAATGAGGTAATATCATAAGCTTGGATCCCTTTTAATTTCATTTCCCGTTTTATAAATTCCTGCCAAACATCATATAATTGAACAGGATTATTACGTTTAAAATATTGAATGAAAAAAGACGGAGAGGTCTAGTTCCAAGTTTACCTGCTGACCCAGTCCAGCCCCTGCTTGATGGCAGTGTAGAGATCACGCTGGAGTCTGTCCATCACTAACAGAACGGCCGGGGAGGTACCGCCTCCATACAGATAGTCAATGACAGATCCTCTCAGAGATACGATGCGAGGATGCTCTGGAATGTTTCTGTGAGACAATAATTCACAAGATATGACAAATATAATATCAAATCCTAATTAGCCACCACTGTACCAAAACGCTTTTTACCTAATTAAACAGAAATATCCTCTTTTTAATGTGAAATGTGTCAGCCAATCAAAATGCCAATTCTTGTGTCGTGATCTAACCTTACAATCATGATCCAACCTTACAATCATGATCTAACCAAACAAATTTTCCCACCTCAAATTTTAGCGTCTAACCATAAATTTATTTATTCTTTTATTATTTCTGAAACTGCATCCGGCCACATTTTCTTTGATCTCCCTCTCGGTAGTTTACTATTGTCTTGGTGGTAAAACCCTCGGCTATAAGAAAATTGAGCAGATGTTGCCAGGTAAGGCGCATGCTGTGACTTACTTGGTGTAGAAAAATTCCAGGGCCAGATCATTCCAGTGTTTGTCATCAGGGGGAACAACTGACTTGATGGCACATGCCGTATATTTTCCCCAGGAATCGCAAGCATAGACAACCCCGTACTGGCCACGACCAATCTCACGGCCTATATGAGGGGTATCTGTAGCAATAAACAATTATGAAAAAGAATGATTATAAAATGAAGTGGGGAGAGAAACAAGGAAAAAGAATATCAGCCCTAAGGGGAAATAAATGAAAAGAGGGCAAATAAATGATGAAATATGTCATGGTTTGAGTACACGCATCTTGGAACACATCTTCATCTTGCCTCTTTCCAATCATTAAAGGATAGTAATTTAACCCTTTTCCCACTGGGTCTGGTTTTAACCAAGCCATGGTCTCTATCAGTTAATTGCTCAATGAATCAGCAATCAAATAAAAGAGTCATATCTTAGGGGCCAATTTGGTCTATCTGTGTTTTCACCAACATGGTGACAGTAGCATATCAAATAAGCTATATATTATATATCATAAATATATATCCATATAAATATACAGCTCCAGCTAAGTGGATCCGTTCCTAAAACTCTTAGTCGTTAGAGAGTTAATAAAATAGACAATTTTTGCACTTACTATGGAGAAGTACGTCGCACAATGAAGTACTTTCTAACGCCAGCTTGGCCAATCGTGGGGCATTGACCTTTCGTAACTTCAACCTGTGTTCCTCTATCTTGTCCAGACGGCCGGTGTGACGAGATTCCAAATGTTTGAGAGCCGAGGCAAATGCCTCATGAGATCTGTTGAGTCGTTCCTTAATCTGAGATGATATGCTACGTGCTAATCTGAAACAAACAAAAATCAGTGTCGTAAAAAATATGACTCATTTTTTTTACTATATACATGCGCTCATATGATGTAACATATGACTTCATCAACAATTGCACCTGACACTGAAAGGTAAACCCAAGAAATGATAAAGAAAGAAAGGAAGAGAGATCTATAATTGTAGGTTTTCTTTCTGAAACAAATTTAGAACCAAAGACAACTATGATATCTTTCTGTCTTATCCAGTTCCCTGTTACCAATACAGTGTTGCCCGCTCTATGAGGCGGATTTACTCTGGATCAGGATACTAAGCCAAGCAGGTGATCAGCCCACTGTGAAAAATGATATCTTTGTAGCAAAAATGTCTTATTTCAAGCAATTATAAAATCAAATGTATAATCTGCCTCATGAAACGAAACAACATAAGTCAAACACTGGTTCTGTCTCAATGATCATCTTTTGTAGAGACTTAAAATTTGTGAGGCTACTTTCCAGGAAAAATAAAAATTGTTTGCTTAAAACTCTATATACACAATAAATCATCACGACAAAGCAAGAGACTGACAAAGAAAATTTTTCTCTTTTTTTTCGGTCAAGATGATTTTTCTCCCTTTAACACACAAATCCCCATCTCTATAGTATAAATATTTTTCCTGTTATAAAACATCGCTTCAGAACTATACAATAATAACCTTATAAATATTATTCATTTATTCATTATTTTTTGCTTCTGTAAAATTTCTATAAAAGCTGTCCTTTGTGTGTTTCTTGCTTTGACATGACAAAATGGTTTAGTACGATTCCTTCCATCAAGGCATCGTACGTCTCATCCCCTCACCTTGCTTCACTCAAACTATTCAACATCTCCGTGGCTACTTTCTTCTTCCACTCTATGTTGACAGTTGGGGTGCTTTTCCACGGCATGGATTGGACCAACTGGTGGGAGACAACAGACAAAACATTATAATCTGTGATTAACATAATATTTTGAAACTGAATTCAGCAATGAAATGTTATATCCTACATCACTACATGCATTTGACGTCACATGACATTCTACCAATTTGTATCTGTGCGGGTCTTTAGTTCCAGATTAACTCTCTAACTTGCTCACTTTATTAGCTGTGTGTAATGAAAAGATTATTGAGGCTACTTTCCAGGAAAAACAAAAACTTTGATCAATAGAATTTAAGGCTCTGTGGTGACCGGGGTGCCTGCGTTTTTATATGCAGGTACCTTGTATGCCTTTCATGGCTGAACATGGGACTGACCCCAACACTGCTCAATGGGGTTCAATCAAATAAACAACCGTCTAACCTCATAATGCTAAAACTAACATTACTGGACTAACTCCACCCACAAAATGAAATTTTGGGGCAGAGAGGCTACCACAGGCTCTGTCTAAATTTCATGAACATTTTTTTGCCAACGAATAGAGACTGAAAACCAACCCATTTCATGCGTGTAACTACTAACATAATATCAATAGGTTTAAATTGTTTTACATCTCTCAACATCCTACCAGACATTTTACGGATACCAGGATTACAGAAAAGTGACACTTCTGGCTTGGGGAAATTACAGTTGATTTTTTATTTATTCATGCTATTTACTCCTACAAAAGACACGACCTTTCAAAGAGCAGTTCTGCCCTGATTAAAATGTATAACATTCTATTAACACAAACTGACTTCAACTATCATCAATGGGCATGCAGTTGTAAAGTCGTCATGCCACGTTGCAGAGAAGCTCTCTCTATCCTGCACACAAAGTCTTACACCTATGACACTCATCCCAGTACAACTCTTATAGCCATCCATCCACCTCCTCGTTGGTCTGGCTTTTCCAAGTGCTGCTCCCAAAATGACATTATCAAGGTTCTCATTTCTAGTAGTGTTTTTCTTTATCATTTCCTGGTTTACCTTTTGGTGTCAGCTTATCTCTTTCAGAGTGGCAGAAAAACTTGAACATTTCTTCTTTTTTATTTTACCTTCATGTTCATTCATAATTCTATACTTTTAACTGGACTCATTAAATAACATTTTTTTCAATTTGTTATTTGCCTACAGTTTTATCCTTCATTTTACTTGGGGTTTTTTTTTGTTTTGTTTATGGTCATTTTTAAAATGTGGTTATCAATCGTGTAAATCTTAACAACAGAAAACCAGAGTAAAACCAAGTATGTCTAAATAACAACGAGACTTGGCATGAAATGGAATCTAATTCTATCAGCATCCAGCATCATGATTAGAAGTCAGTGTCACCTGTTTCATCTTTTCCAATAGATTGTTGATAAAAGAGGAGCTGGATCGCACTGTTATCTCCACTGTGTAGGCTGCGTTGAGGATCTGATAGAAGGGAACAGGATATAAAATGTCAGGGATAGGATCAGTCAATCCCATGAAATACATTTAAATATGCGTGATAGTTTATAGCATTATTCTCCTCTCACAGCCCACTCACAGGTATAAAGTTCACTTACAAAAAATCTCCAGAATCAGAGCATTAAAGAGTAGGATGTGAGTGTGTCGTGTGGTTGAGAAAAAAGACACACTTGCTATTTCTAGACATAGAATTCCCCATTGTTTGTTTCTTGATAGGATAAAATAGGAGCATTAAAGAGTAGGATGTGAGTGTGTCATGTCGTTGAGAAAAAAGACACACTTGCTATTTCTAGACCTAGAATTCCCCATTGTTTGTTTCTTAATTGGATAAAATAAACCCAAATGCATTTTGGGTAAAATTTAAGTTATTTAAAGACAGTCGTGTAGCTCGCCCCAATTTCCATGAAATAATTAGAGGCTAGAAACAAATTTCTTTATCCAATAAACGGGTTGAAATAACCCTGACCACAGATCGTCTCTTCACCTGTTTCAAAGCATCCGTAGTCTTGGAGCCTTCAGGGTTGTCTTTGTCCAGCTCTTCCAGGCTCTCCAGGCACCGGGTCAGTGTACCTACAGGGAAACAGAAAACAGAATCAAATCCACTGATCCTGACCCTTTCAAATTGCTGTGTGTCTACGTTTGCATAATAATTTCATTCAGCTATTTTTGTCTTAAAGTCTAATCTTTGGTGTTTATTTGATTCCTGTCAACTTTTATGTTTTATATAAATGAATGCATATCATTATCGCTATCATTAAAGATCCAACCCCAACTTTAGGATGTATGCACCCTACCACATCTAGACACCACTCCATTTCAAACGTGAGACTTTATCTGAACACTAGGGTCTGATTAGATTCCAGTCTCTGAATGCCAAAGCTATACAAACATTGAAAAATTCATACTACAGACATAAGAATATAGAAATACATTGAAAGATTTTTAAAAAGAAGATTTTAGAAATAGCTATAGAAAAATAGCTTGATAGAGAGATAGATAGATAGACAGATAGATAGAAAGGCAGATAGATAGATAGACAGACAGATAGATAGATAGATTGATAGAAAAGCAGGGATAGATAGAAAGGCAGACATATAGATAGATAGACAGACATATAGATAGATAGATAGATAGACAGACAGACAGATAGAGACAGGCAAACAAATAGAGAAAAAATACCAAATATCCATGAAAAAAAAAAGACAGAACAATCTACTCCTACAGTAATGAAACATGATGAATTCCTACCTGTGTACGAATCCCTTAGAATGTCCACGGAGCTGACCAGCTTTCCAGCCACAGCATGGTTGAGTCGACTCAGCACCATTTCCCGGATCTGCTCCGTACAGGCCTTCACTTCCCTCATGGTCGACACATTGCCATTCTGGTCCGACTCAATACCTAACACAACACAATAAAAGGAGATGAATCACTGTTATCAAATGAAAGAGTTGGTACATTTAGTTTAGTCCCTTAGACTTACCTATTTCACAACGCTGGGGCCAGTGGCTTGTGTATTTGATCACACCCAATTACTACTGCAAAGCAGTGTTGGGGCCAGCTCATATTCTACCCCAAATGGAATGGCACACAAGACACATACAACTCTAATTGCAGGCACTCCAACCACAAGGTTTGACCAAACGTAGAACTTGGGGGGTTGTAGAGAAACCAAGGGTCATTCATCATATCAAGTTGGATTGGACTATCAAGATTACTTCAAAGTTTGTTTGTTGTTTGATCAAGGCCCATTAATACCGCAAAGCAGTGTTGGGGCTAGCACCGTGTTCTGGCACACATGGTGCACAACCGCCACATATGATAAAACATAGAGCTGGAACAGCTATGGATCCAATGATTTCAAACAAGCAGGTGATCAGCCCACTGTGCCCAACATCCTTTATTGGCACCATGAGCAATACACTGAATAGTATCAATCATAAAATACGGCCAATAAACAAATTACTGTTGCCCTTGTGATCACCTCCTCAGGTATAGAAGATTGGAGAATTTGCCAACTTTCTCCAGACAGTTTGCAGCATGACAGTTTCTAATCAATTCAATACAGCTAGTCTTACCCCACCTTCTAATTCATCATTGACTAAATCTACAAAAACATAATCCTGATATCTTATGATCTGCTACCATCACCTCTTATGATCTGCTACCATCACCTCTTATGATCTGCTACCATCACCTCTTATGATCTGTTACCATCACCTCTTATGATCTGCTACCATCA
>JARBEQ010147473.1:0-22833 GCA_030265355.1 Tritonia tetraquetra | reverse complement strand
GAAAGTTTGTGTATCATGCATAAACCTTACACCGAAAGGTACTAAAAGGTTATTGATAAAGAAAGAAAGAAAGAACTACTGCACCATCTACAATGCATGTGTGATTTTAGCATCCATAATGTGTTACAAGTTGGTACAAAGAGGGAATAACAACAGAGTGTAAATTAATAGACACGCAATTGCGCATGGCTGTCAACTGCAGCCAACCGTTTGCCACTCCTGTCACCCCATTCATTACGCGAGACAAACCCAATTTCCAGTCTTATCCACTGTCTTTGCCCTTGATGTTATTGGATCATGTCTTGATTCCCTTATGATGGTCAATGAGTTTACAGGTGTATGTTTTCCATGAATTCAAAGTAAAACAGCTCATCACCATCTTCTTAATGATCAAGAGAAGAAGTTGCAGGATGACCTGATATATGCTGAATTCAGGGAAAACATACCAGTAAACTCATTGACCGTCACAAGTATTGTTTTGTAATGATAAAGCTAAGGTGGCTATGACTAGGTCTTATGGCACAATAGAGAACAAATATGAGTAATAGATATAGCATATTGACTGGTACTCAATCTATAACTAAAAATAAAAATACCTCTTCAGCTTAGAGTGTTGACTGACCCATGAATTTGGTGCAACATTTAGGTTTGTTGTCTGTGACCTGTCTGGCGTGTCAATATCTATTTTTAGAATTCTTCTGTGGGTGCTGATCAGATATGACCCCACTCTATAGCTTTCCCTATATATTTTTCTCATTTCATCCTACCTGCTATGGCTTAGTTGCAAATCTGTCAAATCCACATAGATGTCTAACAGCATTTTTTTTGTTCGTTGCAATTTGTTCCCAATGAGTTGTGATTATGGGGAGTTTACTGAATACACTAAACGATTAACCTTTTTTTATGATTGTTTTTTTTTTACAGATAAAAACTTCAGCTTTTTCCTCCTTGATTCTATAAAACAAAGCAAGTTCAAAATCCTGAACAAAAATGTTAAGTACTTTAATTCTCATGCAAAACTTGAAATGGATGATTCCAACTACCTTTATGATCGGGATTGCCCCAGCTTATTTCTCTCTGTGGACTATTTGGAGGATTCTTTCAGCACCGTTTCCTTCTTGGGTCTATGTGATGGGAGATGATTTTCTGTTTTCTTCATATCACAGACAGGTCTTGTTCTATTTTGAAATTTGGTCTGGAATTGAGGTAAGGAGATTTTAAGAATGTTTCTCGTGTTGAATCAAGCATGATATCGACGGTGAAGGTCGCAAACCGTGCAAGTAATAATCCCACTGTCTCGAGAAAACTGGAAAAATACTAGAAGCAGTGAAGGTAAATGGTTTGCATGCTTGACTAATAATAATAAGAAGAATAAAGAATATTTGTATAGCGCCTTCCGTCGAAACCCCAAAGCGCTTTACAAGAAACATTTGCATTTTATTATAAGATGTGTTGTCATTTAGTAAAAAAAATAACAGTTGGGCTATTTTTAGACAGTTTGCAACTTTCACCATCGATAGATTAAAAATAATATAGTATATAGAGATATGAGTGTAATTCTTGAACATGTATTGTTTTTCATTTGTTTTTCATTTCAGAGATTGACAGAAGCATACTTTATCAACAACATACTATCATCAACATGCTCATGTTCTTCTTTTTTTTCCTATCATTTTCCCGTTTTACCTTTTAGTGAGTGTCATGTTTATATGAAAGTAACGTTTTGAGACATCTTCTCCCTGATATATCTGTGTAGGACTGAATGAGACTGACTTGTGAGGCTGCTTAAAGAGCCAACATTTTCTACCTGTACAGAGGGTTTCTACATTCAATTTGCAGTTAACTGTAAATATGTAAATTAGATTATTTGGAAAGAGTAATTTTAAAGATAATTGATTGTACATTTGAAAAATCTATTTTCAGATTATATTCTATGGTGATCTGGAAGCTATTGAAAAGCTTCAAAAAGGGGAAAACTGCATCTACATGTCAAACCATCAATGTACAGGTAAGGGTTAATGTTTTGATAAAAATATGTACTTTTATCTATTTTTTAAAACTTTATAAAGTAGTTTTTTTGTTAGGTGACAGGGATAATGTTTTGATAAAAATATGTACTTTTATCTATTTTTTAAAACTTTATAAAGTAGTTTTTTTGTTAGGTGACAGGGATAATGTTTTGATAAAAATATGTACTTTTATCTATTTTTAAAAACTTTATAAAGTAGTTTTTTTGTTAGGTGACATCAAATACACCCCCAAAACCACAATTTCACTTTTTCTTTTAAACTTCACATTATGAATTATCGAAATGAGTAATGAAATGAGGAAAATAGACGTCCTCAGAGCACAGCAGTTGTAAGTGATAGAATGAGCATAGATGTCCTTAGGGTTCTGTGAGTCGAGTTTTTGAATTTTAATGTTAGAGAAAATCAATATTGAAAAAATCTACAACAAAAGGGAGTTGTTCATGAAAAATATTAATTTTGTATTACAGCGGACTGGGTTATGGGAACTTGTATATCACATAGACGAGGGGCATTAGGGAGAACAAGGTATATTCTGAAAGATGGCCTCAGGTATCTTCCATGGTATGGATGTTATTTGGGAATGGTAAGCCTTTTTTATCATCTGAGTCAAAATACCATCATCAATTCATTGCTCACCTCCATCAATTATTTATTATGAATGATACAATTGCTGTTCATTTTTTTATAACTAAATTATTATATTGATAACAATTTTTGTCAATTAAGTTTGAAACATTAATCGCCCCAGTGATATTTTGATTTCTGGTATAACAACAGTACCATTTCAAACCCCTATTTTATTATTAGAGGATTATATTCTGACAATGACCTGGTCATGGTCCCACACAAATTGTGACAGCTAGATTTCATTGTATTTCCAGTATCCTTTTTAAAAGTATTTTTATAGATAAAGTGGAAACCATATATAACAGGCCCTGATATAACAGAGATCCGGCTATGACGGCTATTTCAAATCCCCATTTTTTCTTCCTCATTATCTTAAGTATCACAGTGGGTTGATCACCTGCTTGGCTTAATATCTTGATCCAGAGAAATTCAGACTCATTGTGCTGGCCCTACACTGTAATGGTAAAAGGGAATTGGATAAGAAAGAAGAAAGAATTATCTTAAGTACAATGTATCAGTTATAACAGGGCCCTATGAGAACCAAACCTGTTATAACAGGGATGCCAGGACATGTCCAAGTAATTAAAAAAGCTGTTCTTGCGTAGTCACAGAGTGTAGCCTGCAGTGAAAGAAAACATGATCACTAGTGCAACCAATGCTAATGTAGTGCTAGTCCAGTGAAGGCAATCGAAAGACCAAGGCAGGAGAGGAGACTATCTAGTTTGTGTACATTGTTCATGGCTGATGATTAGAAAATTGCAGGATTGTGCTGTTTGTATAATTTCCCTTAGATATCTACTGTTATAACAGGGATCAGATATGACAGGGATTTTGCTCTGGTCCCACAATCTCTGTTATATCGGGTTTCCGCTGTATTGTGTTGTTTCATTCTTTTCAGCATGGATCTGTCTTTGTTAAAAGAGCCAAAAACTTCAACAAAAAAAAGGCTGAAAGAGTACTTGAGAAGAGTGCAAAAGATAGGAAACCTGTAAGAGTCCTCAATGATATTATGCTTTTAACATTACTCTTTATTGATTTTTTTCTTTTCTAGCTCTCTATGGGTTTGTCCTCATCGCTTCATCAATTTTAAAGTAAAATGTGTTCAGCAGGTGGCTGAAGGGTGCTTCTGTTGTGGTCTCCTATTTCTCATCCTTTCAAGTGTACCTGTTTATTATTACAATAGTTGTTCTTCTTTATGGACAAAAAATGTTGGGTTTGTTTTTTACACCAAATGTTTTAGAATTCTATTTTTAATTATTACAAGACTTATTTGTTATGTCTGTTCCATCCTCCTCTTGGTCATCTTTTGTTGTTCTTCTGCTTGTTGTTCATAGTATTGTTGTTGTTACTATTATTTATTAAATCATAATATTGTTGAGAATGTTGTCAATTTGATTTTTAGTGTTCTCAACTGGACTTTTCCATGTCCATTTTCTCCTTTTCTCATTGTCTACCCAAAGTGGCAAATTCTTACACAGCTGAGGAGGTGACCACAAGGGCGACATTAATTTGTTTATTGGCCTTGCCTATGATTAATACTGCTCAGTGTATTGCCCATGGTGTCATTAAAGAGTTATGTCATATGCATAGGGGGCTGATCATTTGCTTGTCTGAAATTCTTTGATCCACAACAATTTCCAACCTTGTGTTAAGCCATGCTTTGGGCAGGGGGGTGCTAAACCGGTCCACACTCTTTCCTTTGTCTTCTATCCCCCTCACCTACGTCCTTGCTCCCATGTAGCTTTCTGTTCTTGTCAGGGAATGAGATGATCTGGTTTTGCTTGGGGTTTGGGTCTCTTGCTGGGTGGAAAGATTCAGTTGTATTCTTTTTTTTTTTTTTTTTTGAGGGATGATATTTTTTTTCCATGTAAATCATCTCTCTTTATAGTATTCATTCTTACAATATAGATTACTGTATATTTTATTAATTGAGTATATCCCTCCTGTGTTGCAAGCGCCTCTTCCTAAACCTTGATTTGTTTGAAGCCTTGTGGCAGGTGCTGAAATGACTTATCTGTGTCGATAGAGCCCTAAAACAGCAACAAACAAACATAAGCCATGTTTGGCAGTCGAGGTGCCTGCATTTATGCCAGGTATCTTGTGTTGGCCCCAACTCTGCTCTGCAGTATTGGTGGAGTTTTATTAAACAAAACTATTATTAATATGTTATTATCATTTTTTTATATCCTTCTTTAAAAAAATATATGTTTATGATACTCAATATCTATGTCTGTTACAGACATAGCATTAGAATGAAAAGAGAAGATTTTGTGGTTTCTTTTGAAGACAAGAGTGCTTTATACCATTTTAGAATGAGACTCAATATTATTTTCTCATTGCAACAGATGTGGTTAGTGATTTTTCCTGAAGGCACAAGATTCAATCCTGAACTAACAGATACCGTTAAAGCTAGTAAAGAATTTGCAGAATCCCAGGGTAAGTAAAGTCTCATAGTTGTAAATTACAGTCATGCATTATGTATCTCAGGCCTTCCACTCTTCTGCAAATTTGCGGAAAACCGCATTTTTGTCTACATCGTGATCGTCTTTGTCTCGAGTTTCAAGGCCCTTTTTGCTTTTTCCATGTCAAAATGCCTTTTTTTTTGGCTTTAAAATGTCCTTAAAACCATTTTCCTTATGGCGGCGTTGCCCCCAAACCCCCACGGGGACTCTGTCCCTCGACCCTAAAAGGGGGCCTTCACTGCCCCCTTGATCCCCCGGCGTTTAGTTAAAAAAATCCTCAAATTTCTTCAGAGCTCAGTGGAAGGCCTGGTATCTACTGAATAATTTTTGCTCCTTTTTGTTCCACCCATCTTTACGATTTAATTTTGTATTTGATATCTGATTAATGACCTCAAAGAGAGAGATTTATTACCAACAAGGATATAATCGCCGAGGCTGAAACACTCAATATTTATTGCAATTTTTTCCAGATAATCAACTAGCTCTGCTAGATTAATGTATGTATAAATTGAATGATAGATTGTGCTAGAGCACTGGCCATACTGAACTCCTCTTTACAATTTTGTTTCCATGTGCCACAAAATTCAGTCAATACCATTATATTTATTGGAATCTTTCCAGGAGCTGCTCCTCTTGAATCAGTGCTGTTTCCACGGACGAAAGCTATGCAGGTGGCTTTGGAGCAACTGAAAAAATCTGTTGATTGTGTATATGATGTCACCTTGGCATATGGAAAAACATACAATTTTGACAAAGAGGAAAGAATTACTGCGCCTACAATGCAAGGCAAGTCCTTTTTAAATTTTGATGCTATTTATCTGATTATGATACTGTCTTGTACAAGTGATACCCAGTTAGTTTTTGTAAGAATGATTTGGGACAGTAGAAAGATCAGAACATATCTAATATAAGTACAGACAAGCCCAGAATATGTGAGGGCCTGGTACCTTTAAATTTGTTGTGTAGACACATTTTTGTCTGTAGAATTACCATTGAGGCTTCAAACCAGCGATAAATTTTTGAAAGGCGCTTTAAATCAATGATCATGTATGTGAGGGCCCAGACAAAAACCCAGTTAAAGTCGCAATTTGTATTTTTGAGAAAAAGGCCTTGAAGTAAAAAATAACAAATAATTGTGTGTTTTATACCCTTTTAACACAAATACTTTGATAGCTTTGGTATCAATCATCTAATTTGGACAAAAGCACATTTTGTATTTTCGCTCCTCTTTAACTGATTGGCTACCAGTACCAGGCAAAATATAGGCCTCGACACAGGGTTACAGAGTCATGTGAGTTATGCAAGGTTTTCCCCATATCATAACTTTTCTAGTAAGTAAAAGTTCTAAACTATACAATGTTATATAGGGTATCATTGGAAAGCTTATGAATAGTAAATTCTGAATATTGACTTTGTGAGTTTGTAAAAGTTCATTTGTGCCATGTTTTCATCAGTGGAAATGAAGTGTGTAAAACATTATTTAAGAATTAAAATAAAATTCCAACTTACAAGTCTCTGGGAGCTTACTGGATTGAATATATCTCTTCAAAACCCCTCTAAATATCGAAAGTGAAACAATGATTGGTTCGTTATGTTGTTTTTCTACAACCTAGTTTTATACAGTTTATAAAAACTATGATTGAATAAGAAACTAAATTATTTTTACCGATGTTCTATGCACGCTGAGTACTCGGCAGAATGCCATGTAAGTCGGATTGCCGCGCTGAATACTCGGCAGAAAGTAGCGAATTGGTTAAAGCTCATTTTCTCGGTTGTATGTTTTATGACACAAAGACTTTGATATCTTTGGAATCCTCCATTTTGGACGAAATAAAACAAAGAAATGCTCACAAAATAGTTTTCTCGTCACATTCAACATCTCAAAAATGTTTGGAAGACTTTAACTGCTTTTTTGCCTGGGCCCTCACATATATTCTGAATAAATCATCACTCTACTAATTCTCTTGTTGTTATTGTGTAGGATGAAGTTATTTGATTCATTCTTTTTCATTTAAACTTTTTTGCAGATATTTTGCTTGGCTGGCCTAAAAAGGTTCATATTCACATCAAAAGAACCCCAATAGGTGAAGTACCTCATGAAGAAAGCAAACTTAAAGAGTGGTTATACAAAAGATATCAAGAGAAAGACAGGTGTGTATGTATCTGTAAATTCTTTAATTGTGGACGTTAAGTATAAAAAACATGGGGTCCCAGTGGCGCAGAGGTACAGTTCTTGCCTCAGAAACGAAAGGTACACGGTTTGATTCCCGGTAGCTTGGCTTAATATCTTGATCCAGAGAAATCCAGACTCATTCAGTCATTGTGCTGGCCCTACACTGTAATGGTAAAAGGGAATTGGATAAGAAAGAAAGAAAGTATTTCAGTGGACTACACCTAAGTTTAGTTGATCTTCAGTTGTGTTGATTTTTTTCTTCATAACGAGCACTGACCATAGTTAAGTCTAGCCTAATGATTGTGTGGAACTATGGATGTGTTGATCCTTTTCCACCCCCACAACATCAACTTAAGGGTAATTGACTTTAGTATCAATGAATTTTATTTAATGAAAGAGATCTCTGTGTTGGGAATATTTTACTGATGCTATCATTTGGGATGCATGTTTGATAACATTAACACATTACTAAATTTTTTTCTTTTGCTTTTTTCTTTCTTAAAGGTTATTGTCAGAGTTTTACAAAGCTGAAAGTGACGATGATGCCCGGTTCCATGGTCCAAGCAAGACCCACCCACTAGCTCTAAAGTCCCTCCTTCCATCTGTAGTACTATGGAGTGGTGGCTTTATAGCCATCCATGCTTTCAAGGAATCCAGAGATCTTTACAGGAAAGTTGCATTAGGAACAGCAACCATGGGGATTTTATGGATGGCTTTGAGAAGATGAGAGACTGATTTCAGTTGCTATGAATGAATAAGAACTTTATGAGATGTAGTCTACAGAATATGATTGAGAGGACGATTATTCTGGTTCGAAGCCTTCCCAAACCTCCTTCATCTTTTACACAGGAAATATTGATTTATGCTCATGGATCTCAGGAATGCATAATATGTAAACAGCTGGTATGAATTTTCATATTTGTTGATGAGCGTCATCATGTCATGTGAGGGTAGATACCTTCTCAAAACTTGAGTTAATCCAAGTCATAGACATTGGAAGTTTTTGTTGTCATCTGACTTTCCAGCTGTCATTTATTTGATGGTACAGATTAGATTTGGGTGTGTTTCTCTCTCATCATTATGGGTGGTTGGCGGGACCCCTTCTGTGGGCCGGGGGGTGCTAAACCGGTTCACACTCTTTCCTTTGTCTTTTATCCCCCTCACCTATGAAATGACCTATCTGTGTCGATAGAGCCCTAAAACAGCAACAAACAACAAAAAACATCTCTCATCATTGTTTTGCTTTTTAGACTCTGACTTTAATCATCATCTCCACACTAAGTTGAAAATAGGAAAAGTAAGTAACATTAGCATAACTTTTACAAGACTGCCCACACTACATAGACCTGAGTTCATATTCCGGCCAACAGAGGTGGAGGTTGGCTACAGACAATAGCTATGTGGCAGCTGCTGGGACCTAAGGGGCATTACAGCTTTTGGTAATTATAATATACTTATTTTCAAAGAATATACAACTAAAATACATATAAACATAGTACATCAATAATTCTATACAGGATATTTAATTACATGTAACAACAGCAGAGGAAAATGAAATTATAATTAGCTACACATTTTTGTTCAGGAACAAAATTTTGTCAATGAGACTTTCTTTCAATGAAGTACGCCTAATGGATATTAACTCTCATTGCTTTAGAAAATAATCTCTCTGAAGGAAATGATGTGATGGGCATTCTCATAAACTGCTTTGCTAGTTCATGGAGTTTGAGAAAAATTGTCTCTTTTTCCTTTTCCACGTATTCGTGTGTAACGTAAAGCAATAATAAATCATGCACACCCAACACAATTGGTTAGTTTCAAAATTTTATTATTTGAAATGAGACTATGTGAAATGAAAATAATACAGATAGAGACCATGGGTGAAATGGTGGATAAAGGAAGATAGATTACAGAACAACATACGAGACAACGACACTACACTGAGCAAATTTTATAAGTTATGTAACTTCTGCCAGAGAGGGTGGCCTCCGTTGTGGTGTCTGTCACGCTGAGCCCTTGGCGATGCTCGGGGATAATCATTTAGCTCGGAGATGACATGAGATGGTCAGTGCTGGCAATGTCCTCTTTCGCCAGACAATACGAAAGGGTAATGTTGTACAAATCGACTGGGTTTGGGCAGACTAGGATAGGATACTGTCTTCAAAGTTCGTCAAAGGACTCTGATATGGGGATGCTGTACAAATTGACTGGGTTTGAGCAGACTAATATACTGCCTTTAACATTCGTAACCAGACCCAATGGTCTACGGTAAAAACCACCTCTCTGGACAGAAGAAAAAAAATATAACAAAAGGGGTAAATATCTGGCTAACATTTTCCTATGAATATACATGATATGTTGATTATTATACAATAAGAATACATAATCATGGCATTTGACCTAAAGATGTACAGTTACTACTAAATGATATTACAAGATAAGTGCGTTCGTCATCCCAGTCGACAGCATGGTGCAGTGACAACAAGAATGATAGAGTTCAAGTTACCCGTTCCATGCCCCTTATACACACACATTCATATTCAGAGGTGGAACAAAAATGATAATGATGTGACTTTGACCACAATGGTATTGACAAATGTTTGTATCATTATTATGTAACACACACTTGCATTTACTACGAATATTAGTAACAAACTCTACAAAATAAAGAACAATACACTACTTATCACGATGGATAGCTGAGTGGTATTATCTCTGTTGACACTCAATGTTTCGGATTCCATCTTATGCTCACAAGAGTAATGTACATCAAACGTGTATAATAATCATACTGGTCTATAATATAAGACCAAATTGTCTTGTGAAAAACAAATAGGTCCTCTCACAATGAAGTATCCCTGGTGCACTGGTCACTTCGTAAAAATATCAGCTGACCCTTGCTGGACCAAATCGTGCCTTCGCAATATTACTCAATCATCAGCATAACAATATTTCACGATAATGATACTAATAGAAGGACGGGAATAAATGAAAATACTGGAGAATCACATTATCGTAACATAACATCTTTTTATTAACAACTTCTTATGATATCTCAGAAACTTATGGTAGCTCAGTTGTTGTTTGTGAGAAGATCCAGGCTGTGACTCATCATGCCTCGATGTTCTGGCAGTTCAAGAAGTAAAAAAAGGCTATCTTTTTAAATCTTGTATCCTAAAGGGCAGCTGATGCGGGAAAGAATTTGTTATCAAGTCCAGAAAATCTTCATTTGAGTTTTGCACTTCAGCCAATCCAGATAACTGTGACATTCAATCTTCCATGTATTTTTCAACTGACATCTCTCTTATGGCCACTTCAAATGGCTGCAGTAGTTTTATGTGCGATTCAAGTTTTTCATCTCTTTATCAATGGTAACGAGGTCAGGTCCCTCAACACTGAATAAAGCTTCAGTTACAAAGGTTTGAATTTCAACAGATCATTGCAGCATATAGAATGTGGAGTTGCGGCATGTTGCCACGTAATGCGAGTCTTTCCCTGTAGAATTTGAAGATTTTCATGTTTATCAGATGATGGATACTATGGTAAAGAACTGTCATGGTGTCTTTCTCCTCACTTTAGTTAATTCACTGATGTTTTTCATGGTAGTCACTAGGGAGACATCCAAACAAAGTACACCACCACTTCCTGCATTTATCTAAAAATCAACCAATGATACAATTTTTTCCACCATTTACGGCTCTTTCTGGTCTGTAGTCCATAATATCCGAGCATTTGGTCAGCCCAATGGCATCTGTTCATGTTAAGATTATATCGGTGGACGGTGTCTTGCCTCTTGTCGATGGATGATTGTGTCGGTGTTGCCGCATGTGGTGACCATGACATGGTTTATTCACTTTCTCCTCTTGCCATGTAAACTTTCCCTGTCGAGTAATTTCCCATAGAATGGAGTGTGCATGCACTGCTCTGTGGAAAAAAATCTTTTATGCAAGGCCTACGATCCAGTCCCATTGATATGGTGACAGCCATAAATTTTAAAAATTCATGTTTGCTAACTGGTGTCCAGTTGTTATATATAGAAAGTTTTTGGCTTAAGTATTCATCTGCACTTTCCTAGCACTGTAGACATCCTCTGACACCAGGGCACGATAACATTGGAATGAAGATGAGGTGACAAGATTTTGGTTTACTCCCATGTTGCCCGTCGGAATGAACCAGAATTGAAGGCCTGTTTCAATAACTAGAATTAGGATCATCTTCCCACAATTCAGATGATGGAGTTTTGCTGTGATTTGATTCCTACTGACTTTCACATATTTGTCATCATGAGAAATACACTAAAAACAGTCATCATTCTTATAATAATTTACAGCTTATTCATCACCATCCCTAATACAGTTTTCAAATGTGATCTTTGATGCATTTACAGAGTCTGTAGTTACACGGATGTAGACTTGTGTGTCATCTGCATACAGGTGGTAATCTAAACTGTACTTTTTTTATTAGATTCACCCAACGGAGCTGTATAAAATGTGAACAAAATCGGTCCAAGGACCGATCCCTGTGGTACACCATATTTCATGGCGACGGTTTTAATGTATATCCTTTGATTTTAACTGTGCCTCCTGATAGATAGTTTTTTATCCACTGCAGTGCAGATCCTGCAATTCCAAAATATTCCTCGAGATGATTGAAAAGAATTTTATGATCAACTCAAGCAGTAGAAGTACGACATTGCAGGGGGAAATGTCATTATGTACTCTCATCAGTGCAGTTCCATCTATACACCTTGATTTCACGTCTGAAAAGTTTTGCAATCATGAAAACCACCTTTTATGCTCCTTAAGATTCATCGTACTATGTACGCTGGAGAGACAGCACTTACTTCTTGCCAAAGCGATAAAGGTTACCATACACATTTTTTACCACATAGATATCTCTTTCTACTGATTATATCGGCCACATTCAACACCATTTGGTGTGCTTTTTACCACTGTCTTGAACATAGAAAGACCCTGTTATTGCCTAAGTATTTGTAATTATTTTCATTGTGCTATGACAAGTTGGTCACTATACCGTCAGCTGATCACCATCGCCACATTACAAAAAACATTTAAGTCAGTAAACTTACCCTTTCACAAGCAAGTTTAGGGAAGGTTCAATATAATTACAAGGGTTGGGATATTTTAATATAAGTTTGAGATTGTAGGAAATAGACGTGTTTGTAGTTTTTCGCGCTGGACTGTTTTTAACAGTTTGCCAGTCTCACAATGTCATATCCCTCCTGGCTGCCATATATTTATTGGTTTGCTCCTTGATATGTTTGATCAAGCATTTTTGGGAAAATAATTTCAAAACATGGCAAAGCAGAGCATTGGTTTCTGTTAAATTTAAGCCACTTTCACTTGTAAAAGCTAGAATGTTTGGTAAAATTATCCTATGATTGAGAGTAATCTGCAGGAAATTTCTTCCAGCATCGTTTCTGAAAATTTATCAACAATTCATTTGTCTATACTCCCATTTTGATTGATAGTTACAGACTTCATTAATAAATAAACAAGATGTGAAAAGATATTGTCATTTTAATAGATGCTTTTAATATCAATGGAGGCGAGGTGGCCGAGTGGTCTGGACAACAGACTTCCTTGGCAAGGGTTGTGCACTTCATTTTTTTCCTTGGGCAAGAAACTTTACTCAGTTTGCCTCACTCAATTGAGGTGTAGAAATTTTCAAATGAGACTTGGGAAAGTATTTTGCAGTAGACCAGCTTCCTATCCAGAAAATGACAAATTGTCACTTGTCCGCTTTTTAATATCAATGTCAATGTCAATATTTGACATATACTGGTTACTTTGCTCTAATTCTGTCATCAGTACAAATGTGTGATCTGTCTCTGTGGAAAATCTAGTCATTCCACACCATGTTGCATGTTTCCAAGCAAATGCTTTTGTATAGAGCTTATATGGGTAGAACATCAAGTTCAAGTGATTTCTGTGTGATAAACGTTTTTTAAAAATGGATTCAAATTATTTATGCCAATGATGTCTACTTATATGTCTTCCAGAGTAGATTTGAATGAGGAATTGTGATTTTGGATTTGACATTGCATTGCTAATTTTCTGTAGAATTGCATAAATTGCTTTTTATGAAAGTTCTTTTTTGTTGTTGCTACAAATGTGAAAATGGATTTATTCAAAACATACGGCATCCTGGCTATATATGTAACCAATTTTCATTTTTGGCTTTATTAGGCTTCTTCTTGCACCTCCCATTTTAAGATTGATCATTCTTGCTGGATTGATATTTTTAATTCATCTGCATGTACTCATGGAGCCCTTACGCATCCACATTTGAATGTGTCTACTCCTTGGTCAAATGGCCAGCCTTCTCTGGGCGAATGACACACTCTTACACACCTATGGTGTCTGCTTTCATAGTTTTTATACAACCTGGTGCCAGAATGTATTTTGATTTTAATCCAAAAAGTTTGGGAAATGGTGACTTATTTTTGTGAAATCGTCCAATGCATTGTTGGGCCTCCACTTTGTTTTGAATGTGCGTTCACCAGCAGTGGACCTTAGTTTTGCAATAAAAAGTGGTTGGTACCTATGAGATTATTTTGTTTTGCAATGTAATTCAGCACTCAACATGCACAAGTCGGATTTCACACATTTTTACACCAAAAATCCCCAAAAGAAACAGGTAGTGGACACGCAACAATGTTGGACACTTAAGGGCTCCATTGCTATAATGATATGATTAATATATTTTGATTTGTTTTAATAGTATACAGCTGCTGTCAAGAGATGAGGCCTTCTATTTAAATGTTACCTGTTATAGATCTTTATTAGACGTTCAAAGGTTTTTTCTTTGATGTTTTTAAAAATGACACTGTATATAACATTACTTATTTGTTTTATCCGTTGCTCATTCCATCCCATCCCATTCACTTTTCTAGTTTTGAATGATTTGTACAAGGAGATTGTATGAGCATGTTGACACAAAATTTGAAATAAAGAAAAAAAATTTGAATGTATTTACAAGTTGTCACAATATTGGACTCACTTACATTTAACTACTTACCTGTGAGGAAGTTTTGAATGTTACTTTCTGCAAGAAAGATTTCTATTGATTAATTATTGTAACATGTAATACTTTAAGGGTACGTTTCCATTGGACGTATATTCTACGACAGGATTTCCATTTCCAAGGCCACCGAATTACCACCGTATATTCTACATCTGTAGTTGCATGATGCCAAAATGGTTACCATTCTTAAATTGAACGATTAGATGATATTGATTTAATGACAGCATATCCATAATATCTTTCTCTCTCAATCTTTTCCTGGCTCATCTTTTGATGTCAGTCATGTTCCTTAATTTCAAATACAATAAAAAATGAGGATTGAAGATATCAGGAATTTCTGCTTAGTTAACTTGTACTTGTACAGATGTGTCTCTGTTGATGAACTTTCTTTTAACCTCAGAGAACTTTTTCTGGCAAACAAACATTAGAGTCCATTCTCTTGTTCTTTATATCTGTTCCAGACACTAATTGATTGGCCTATATTTTACTGTTTAGCCAACCAAATAAAATATCCATTAAAAGTATGTTATTGTTATCAGCTTTGATATAATGTTCATATACCTGTCTTTCTTTCTTATCCATTTCCCTTTTACCATTACAGTGTAGGGCCAGCACTATGAGGGTGGATTTCTCTGGATCAGCATATTAAGCCAAGGGGGTGATCAACCTACTGTGACCTTTGTGGTAGGAATTAATTTTGCCCGGACAGCGGCATTGCAGCCTACTCTTATCGATTTTTAACAACCAAGGGTTCTTTAACGTGTGCAACGTGCACACGGGACCTCCGGGTTTACCGTCCGTCTCTGATAGGACTAGGTTCTTGATCCCACCTACCTGACTAGAATTAGGGGAGTGGCATATAGGTTTTCACAGAGTTTCAAGGAGAAAAATACCCAACAATGTAGCTGCCGAGAATCAAACCCGGTACTTTTAGCTTTAAAGGCGAGAACCGTACCTCTGCGCCACTGGGACCCCATTATGCTTGCATCATGAGACATGCAAATGGCCACACAAGTCAGTCACCATGCCCCTGCATACCATCTAACTCCACCGTGTAACACTATTGGTCATTTTTTTAATGAAATAAAGAGAAAAAAACAATGCCCACTGCCAGAACTTGTATTTCCCTGACATGGACAGCTTAATGTGTTGTGTAGATTCACCTCTTCATTGCTGAAGCAAATCTATTTTTTCTTTCTTTATCAATAACCTTTAGTACCGTTTGGTGTAAGGTTTATGTGTGATAACAAACTTTTGCCATTGATCCCTTTTCAGTGACATCCTCTTTGCCTCTCTTTTTTAGTATTTCTGAAACTGTATCTGCCACATTTCCTTTGGTCTGCCTCTAGGTAGTTTTTCTGGCTTTTTCTAATTACGTCTCTCAATTCTTCTACTTTTAATTTATATCTCTTTTGTTTATTATGTTTGGTTTTAAGAGCTAAGTTGAATTTCCCTACTACTAGACGTCATTAGTATTATAAAACAGATGGCCACTAACCGTCATGTCATCTATTATGGATTTTTCATTCCTCTCTTCTGAAACTCTGATCCATTTATGTATGTCTTTGTGTTTAAAAAAAAGTGCTCTTGCTCTTTCATTAAAAAAAAGGAAACTTTATTCATCCCTTTCGGAAAATTGGGCATTTTACAAAGGTGGAATCAATCATAATCAATCATAAATAAACAGATTACATTGGACATAGTACATAACATCACAATACATAATCACATAAATACAACAGTAACTTGTGGCCTCTCATTCATTCCCCACCCTTAATGCGTCGCCGAAGGTCAGCACCCCGTGAGCTAGGGCTAAGTGTCTTGCTCAAGGACACAGCGCCTGAGTGGTCACCCATCCACACACTGATCATGGTCAATGTAGCTTGATACGCTGACCGGTTCAGCATGCTATCCGTTCGACCACCTAGCATTGACACCTGAATAGAGTGTATGGCCACCTAGATTCTCAATTCCCTGGCCTTTCTTTTTAGTTTCTGTTATTCCTAAAATACCTATTTTATATATTTTTTACCTTGTTTACTAACTCTATTTCTTTACCATTGATGGATCTAGTATTCCATGTTCTGAAATTCAGAGTTCTTTTCCATGTATGAGTCATCACAGTGTAATCAATCCTTAAGTCGGTCGGGCACACACCTATCATTACTTTGATACCATTTAATTAGGGCAAGTAAGAGATTACCCCACTGTGTCCTAGATAAGTGGTAGGGTTGCCACCTAAGGGACCCTTACCAGGCCCTGTGACCTCTTAGTCTGAATCTTCATTTGAGGCCTTCCCAATATGGTTGTACCTGTTTGGTCCCCCCTCAAAATCATTAGACTACCCAAGCCTCTCCACCACAATAAGATGGGTCACTAAGGAGAGGAGCAAATAAATCAAGGGATTCAAATCTGGATATCGCAAGAGGTGTTAGGATTATCCTTCACTTATTACTGTTAGACAACTGGGGGAAGTGATAAAGATGGAGATGCAAGCCGATCTTGTTTAGGAATTCAATGTAGACAACGAAAAAGCCAGTAGGAAACAATACAATAATGAGCACACCGAAAATTCAGTGTCATGGTACAGGACCAAAAAATCTTCTTGTTATAAGCAAGTATTTCGCTATATCACAACAACAAATTTAATTATAGGCAGTACAGTTTACATAACAAAAATTAATTTTGCCATAATGCTCGTTTCATTCTATGCGTTTTTGCTATATCCGTTCTAAAGTGTAATTCAAACTACTTTGCAAAGATGACTCCAGGTTCGGCAATGAGCTAGTGAGATTTACAGTCACAAATTGACCACAAATGACAGTTTTCTCATCCATATCCAGCCCTGAATCATCATCATATTGGAACACTTGTACTTCAAACAGTATCATCCATTAAGTAAAAATATTTTATGGCGAAAAATCATCAAGCAACAGAGAATGTAATAGGATGAAGGTAAAATAACTTTTTAATAAATATAACATGAATAATATGACTATCGCATACAACTGTAAGAAAATAGAAACGCGTCCTTTTATATCAAACTATAAGATGCGATATACAAATCTTTAAACTGGGAATGTTTTTGCAGATTAAACATTTACAAATTATTTATTATCCTGAACAAAAATGAAAAAGGATAAATCTGAATATTTGTGCTCCTGTCTGATTGTAAATAAAAATAAAAACAACAAATAAAAATAAAAGTGGTTACATCTTATGAGTGTCACAGTCTTTTGTATCAAATAGGTTTTGCATCTGGGTGATAAGTGTATGAAGAAAGTGAGTTTGCTCGTCCTTAAATGCATCTTTTGAAAGCCAGGCTCCTTTGGTCCTCTTCACAAGATTACTGTAATTGTCCTGAAACAAAACATTACAATTCTTTTTGAACATTTATGTTACCCATACAAATTAGCCTCCTTGCTGTAAAAAATGCTCTTCAAACAACATTCTGTTTTGCTGTTAATCAAACCTTGAGATGCAATCTATAATATTATTATGGTGTTTTCTAATCCTTGCTTACTGAAATATTTCAATGGAAATCATGGAGTCTTTATAAAGATCTTAGCATGTTCAACAGGAAAAAAAACACAGTGACTGATGACCTGCTTAGTGTGAAAATGTTTTTATCTAAAGCATTTCCAACTCTGTGTTGAGCCATGCATAGTTATTAGGATAACTGCATTCAAATACTTAAGTGCCTTGCGTGTACTCCACAGTCAAAATACTACCCTGTAGCATTAACAGAATTATGGTCAATTAAACAAACAGGTAATATTCATATTTTTGCCTTAAACATTTTTAGGAATGGTGACAAGAGATTATAGAAGTGGAAAAAAATTGGACTTCTCAATTTAAAAGCATAGACGTAACAATTAAATTCTAAATACAAAATAATATAAATCTATGCATTGAGAGCCTCATTGAACTGGTTTCTCAATTTCTTCTGATGAAACCACTTATACAGGCAAGGGTTCAGTTTTATCAACTGAGATTGTCATGGGTTATAAAACAAAGCTATACTATTAAAAATTGTGTCCTTAATAGTAATAGCCTTTACGTTAATGGGGCCAGTGCTTAACCTGGTTATGGTAACGTGAAATGGACAAGTCACAATTTGTCACTTTCTGGATAGAATGCTGGTCTATCGTAGATTCTTTCCCAAATTCCAGTTGAGAATTGGCAAACATTTTTACACCTTAGCCAAGTGACACAATTAAAGTGAAGTTTCTTGCCCAATGAAACAACAAAGTCTGTTCTCTTAACCATTTTGTCGCCTCATTTCCTATAGGGGTCCCAGTGGCGCAGAGGTACGGTTCTTGCCTCTGAAGCGAAAGGTACATAGTTCGATTCCCGGTAGCATCAGGTATTTTTCTCCGTTTTCAATGAAAACTTCCCTGATCTTATTCAGGTAGGAGACGGATGATAAACTCAGAGGTCCTGTGTGCACGCTGCACCCGTAAAAGAACCCTTGGCAGTTAAAAATCGATAAGAGTAGGCTGCAAGGTCGGTGTCTGGGCCAAATTAATTCCTACCACAAAGGTCACAGTGGGTTGATCACCTGCTTGGCTTAATATCATGATCCAGAGAAATCCAGCTTCATAGTGCTGGCCCTACACTGTAATGGTAAAAGGGAATTGGATAAGAAAGAAAGAAAGATTTCCTATACAATAATATATTAGTTGCATTCAAAATAAGTGATTGTAACAAGCAGTCAGTAATTTTTAACAGATTTCAATAACTTTCAATGACTAGAATTAGTAGAATAGATCCGTAAGATTTTTAGTTACCCATTAAAATATGGTTTAAATGTTTTAATTGAATCCTTCAACCCTTAGGTTTGTCATATATTAATCCATTGTCTATCAAAGTTAGTGGACATTTATTTCTTTGCACCGAGGTGACTGTTGTCAGATTGGCTTTGTTGGTCAACGCACAAAGTTTGCAATTTGGTACCTATGACTTTTGATTTACAGTACAATATGTAATTCATGAGAAAAAATGACATCAATGAAGATTTGATGCTTTGAATGTTTTCAAAGCGAAATATTATCCAACAATTAATTTTTAGTCAGATGTTATGATTTTTATCTGACACCCCTGGCACATTGAATAGTGTTCACACATTGCAATACAAGTAGAGGGTTTGGAGTGCAATGAAAACATTAATTGTTGTCAAGATGGCAAAGCTGAAATAAACTTCCACTGCACACCATCCCACCCCTTCCTTCACAACTCATAAGTACCGTTACCAATTGTAGAACAGGCCTTTTTGCTTGTAATAAATATTTTACATTTACTTCAGAGAATACTAAATGACCAACCTTAGGCATCTGCATATGTTTCTGATTTCCAATAGAATCGCCATTGTGCAAAACACCAACAACTCCTCTTTTGTCATATTCAGATTGCTTAGCAACAGAAATGAAATGGATATTTCTTCTTGTCAAAGTGGGCGTCAGATGGTCTACATCCATCTCTTGTGGCTAAAAAAAATATATTGGAAAAAGAGTGATTTTTTTAATCAAAGGTACTTGTTGTACTCAATAGTTTGAACACACACCAATGTTCTAAATACAACACAACTTTTTCAAACAACATTTTACAATCAGGCTTCTCCTCTGTGTTCCTTTACCTCTGTTGGGTGTATAAGAAAAATCAGATGAGTTGAGTCTTTCCGGAAAGGATAAGCAGCAGCTAAATCAATCGCCTCCTCTGGACTGGCTGCAGATTTTCCAGAATTAATGGTGAAGGAAGGAAGTTTCATATTCTTTTGAACAGTTCCAAATAATCTGAAAAAAAGAGTTTGAAAATATCTTAATATTCAGGGTGAGCATAAAGATTCTCCTCGATTTCAAAAATTGATATCATCAAAATTTATTGGATTTTTGTTTTGTTTTGTTATCCAAACTGTATTATATCCCAAGGAGTGTCATGGCCAGCTCCATTTCTAGCATTACTAAACATAGAGCTGGAAAAACCCTGGATCAGGTCAATAAGGCACGCAGGTGATCAGCCCACTGTGCCCCGAACCTTAAAATGGCACAATGAGCGTGCATCATGCTTTCAGATGAGAATTAAATGTGGATGCACCTACTAACATCTTCACTCCAAAGTGATAAAAATATTTCATCAAGAGAGGATCCATCTGTACACTCGTTCACACTGAATTTGCAGCACAGAGAGTTTGGACTCAGCTAAATTACCACATCGATGTTTACCTAGTAATGGGACGCACATCAAGTGATCTTTATGAAATCAGCCAACCATCGAAGAGGGTTTTTGTGCTCATCATGATTAATATTAATAAAGAAAAGGAAAAGTGAATAATTCTATAGCCATAAGAATAAGAATCATATTTGTTACATCAATACCAACTAAGCCATTAGAAAGTAAAATGACACCTCATAAGATTGTTATTTTATCTGCACAATCTGCCATTGCAACTTTTTAGATCTGACGAAAGTCAAGCATTCTTTTTTAATACAGCAAATTTGAGTTTGAATGAAACCTAACACAACAGGAATTGATAAAGAAAGAAAAAAAGTTTGAATGATTGTAAGAAGATAAAGTTGTCCTTTTCATTATTTCAACTGAACATCACTCTGTGAAAAATGTTACCCACCTAATCCTAGGTGTTTTCTCACATATGTACACATACGTACACATACCCTATACATATAACAGCATAACCCAATGCTTTAAACATTCATACCCTAAGTTCAATTTTCATACCCTAAAAGAAATAAGAGTAGAAATTTTAGGCTAATTCTATTCCAGGCATTTTGCTTGTTTTTGTGGAGTAATACTTTCAAAGTAATATATCAGGATTAAACAAGAAGTCAGAAAAATGAACCTTTGTTGAATCAAATGGGCTTTTGGCGTCTGACTCAGTCCAGCTCCCCCATAAGTGACATATCCTATCTTGACATCAGATGAAGACAAAGCATTCAAAGAATTAAGCACCACATCTGATCCCTTGCTTTTATCAAACACCTCTTTGTTCAGGGACTGGACAAACACAATATCTATCTTATTATCAGACTTCTGCTTGCATAGGTCTGAGGGAAGATAAAAATTAATTTTTAAATAGAATATATTCTGACAGGGACATTCTGGAATTGAAAAACAGTAATTCTCAAAATAATTTTTTTTAAAGATTAAAAGACACACCTTGACAGTTAGTATGTGTGAATAGTGCAAAACCTACACCTGTTACCTAAGGAGCTGAATCCCTTGTTTTCTTTCCAGCAAAAAAATCATTGTGATGAAATAGATGGGCTATTCTTTACATTTGTGTGATTTACATTAACTTTAAAAGATAAATGATATCCAAGGCAGGATCCTATCTAAATACAGAGATAATCAATTGCAGCTTGGTATTTCAGGTCATTCATTAAAAATATTTTCAAAATTCGTATTATTTGTAAAACTAGATAGAGATATTTTGCAACAGGACATACCACATTCTGCTGGAAGTTTTACATTCATCCCAATATGTTGACAAATGGCAGCATATGCACGGACAAATTTACACCCTGACTTATTGAGGCATTCAGCAGCTCTACATTGAATCTGTATAATGTTCAGAATGAAGAAAAAGTGATACACAATAGAAAACAATAATTTGAATTAAATTGGAAAATGAGGACAAATGCTCTTGATTATAACAGGGGATGAATTATCACTCAGCCCAGATTATATGCTACAGCCTGTCAAGATTTCAGTGCAGCAAGATTCAGGTTAGTAACTAAAATGTGGCTTTAAACATGTCCTGAAATATTACTTAGAGATCAAACATTTACCATGCTCACAATCCTATCAACTTTCATCTACATCAATATAGAAAGGAAACGATTGTAAAGTAAAAAACTCACATTGAAAGGTTGAGGACTTAAAAGACGAGCGCATGCTGAAAGGCCATAACCTTTGGAAAAGAAATTGTGACACAAAGACTTGCCATCATTCAGGCAAGAAAATGTTGAAGATTTCGTAGGCACATAACAGTACTGACTTTGGCCTAGTTCAAAGTTGTTCCGCAATGCATAAGATGACTGTGAATTTGTGCCGTCAATCAAATGAAAGTCATCCCCTGACTCCCTGTTATTGGTTCCTGAAAAACAAAAAGCAATTATAAAGTGAATCATTTTTCTCCAGTAGCTACCACATTACTAAATTATATCCATTAATATCATATAAGGGAAGGCAGGGTAATTTCACTTAAGCTACAGAATTTAAACCATGTTGTTAGAGATAATCATAACAAACACAGAAAATAATCATACACATCAGCTTCATCTTTCACTGCCACAGCCTTAAAAACAAAAAAAATATTCTGTAATTGCAGAATATTCAAATTCAGAATTATTTTGTTACAAAATCCATTACCAGTACAAGGGCAATTTCGGTGTTTATTTTTCTCGAAAACACTAGGAAACACTCGAAAACACTAGGAAACACTCCAGGAATCACTCGAAAACACTAGGAAACACTC
>JARBEQ010147362.1:10000-13240 GCA_030265355.1 Tritonia tetraquetra | reverse complement strand
ATCAATACAAGTCTGATATAAACTCATCAAATAACAATGATATAAAATTCACTCATTCAATATCCACTAATTATCGAATAAAATGACAATATATGAATGAGACACGTTGTGCACCTCACAAATTTGCCGTGGCGCAATTCATCCTATTCATATAATGCCATACGTTTCAATAGCCTTGTGATATGGCTATTTGGGATAATACACGCTCAAGCTTCCTTTCATGATGACTAATATACCATGCATAACTAGGTTTCCAGGCCGTTGTAAATATTTGATGAGGGAAAATGTCGGGAACAATGGAGCACGGGTTGATTTATCGCACAGAGATCCTTGACACCAAATGATATAAGCAGACACGTACACTGAGTTTCTGTTTTTGTGTCTCATGGCGTAGCGTTGGTCCAGGCGCGCACTTGGCCTTTTTAAAAGTGTGTCCTTAAGAGCCATTGGAGCTCATAGAGCTGGAGCTTAACCCGATTTCGGTAGCGTGAAGCGGACAAGTATCAATTTGTTCGTGAGTTATTCCCCCAATATTTTGTTTTTCAATCGCAAGCACAAAGCGTTCTCTGTGTTCTCGAGCTAATACTGTGGAAAAAAGCATCTTGTCCAATGATCTACCTGCGTACGTTTCCCATAATTTACTGTTTTATATTTCAAGATCAATAAAATCTTTAAAGGAGTCCTCTGTGACACGGTGGTAGCATCACTCAGTGGTAGTGGTAGGATGGCACAGTGGTAGTATGGCACAGTGGTGGTATGGCACGGTGGTAGTGCGCTTTTCACTGATCCGGAGTCTTGCGTTCGATTTCTGACCTGATGAAATGGATTGTATCCAGCTGTGAGGGTTCGAAGCCTGATCGGAAATGGATTTCTTTTGAGAGGGGCGTTAAACTGAAAACGGTAAACTTTTACATCTTCATGTTCCAAATTAATCGGCTCGTGCCTAGATTTCCTAGGCAAGATAAGCCTCGGTGTTGCCCGAAGCACCCGAGATGCCATTACTAATAAATGTGATATTGCTGTGCAAGCTTCTGCGTATATAATTACACAAAGAGAGACAACGAGAGCGAGGGAGAGAGAGAGAGAGAGGGAGAAGAGAGAGAGTTAGGGAGAGAGGGAGAAAATCTCTCTGAAAACATAGTAAAAACCAACATTAAGATTCAAACAGAATCAACAGTTTATCACGTAAGCAATCCTCTGTCTACGCTGGTCTTGTACTGGCTGTACCCATGCTAGAAATCCGGAATGCATCGATTTTTAGTATTTCTAAACTTACTGGTACAAAACTCTATGAGTTCTTCCGTGTGTAGAAAACATGTTTGGACAAGACTACCCTGACATCGATTGAAAAAAGTGGTTGTGTAAAAGCTGGGGCCCATGTTTGATTAGGATGCTTTAGTAAACATGTTTATCCCGCCTGGGATCGTGATGAGGAAATAATCCGATGCGCTGTGCACGACGATGGAAAACATATTTAAAAGATCTTGTCGCAAAGCTGTTTCATAATAATATCGATGCGTGGCATGACAATGATGACACAACTATTGACCTAGAGGCGTAACTATTGGGAAACATTTCAACCAACTCAGAATTTTGTTGTTGTCGTTTTTGCTTTCTGATTTATCGAGCAAGGAGGTGTAACCGGAAACGACCTCTGCAGTTCTCCGATCTATCGATTCAAGATTTTTAAAAATTCGTTGTCAACATCAGTAACGCTCATAATGGATCCGTTTGAAGTGCAAAAGGTATGTAACTTAGTGGGAAGATAATTGTTAATTGTAAAATATGTGATGACAAGCCTTTTGCAATGACATTTTAACGATGGCGAGTCGAGCAATGTTGCTAAATTTAGACTTGCCCGACTTTGCCCGAGATTAAGGAAGTAACCAACGCCCTTTGGTTTGGTCAATTGCATGAGACACGATAAAATGGCGGCTGCTGGAAGTTGTAAACCAAAACATACAAAGGGACAAAACATAGGGATATAGAACGTTTTGGACAAAATAACCCTTCCTCGGCTAACGAGCATCGCCTGGTCTTTCTACTTGACGGACGCTGCTTTTGCCATTGCTTACCATTAGTTTGAGCGTTTTCAGATCTTTTTTTTTTTTAACATGTTTGATGTCTTTTGTGTAATGTTCGTTCGCTGAAGAAGGGTTTTGATTGGCACAATAACATGAGCAAGGCGCCTAGATTTCAAAGTGTATTGGAATCCAACAATAAGATTCCAGATTCCTTCAGGGCACAACATGATTTACTCACTTGGAGGAAATGGTACACTAACACACACATATATACGTTACGGAGACATTACGACTATCAATCTAAGTTAGAAGGATGTCATTTGGAGCTAGAATAATTATAAGCCAAGAAGACGGCCCAATGACTGTATAAATGAAGACTTGAAAACAGCAGGATTAGAGGAGGGCCAGGCAGTGGATAGAAAGAAATAGAAAAACAAGAGCATACCGGCGAAAAGAAGAAGGAGAAGAAGAAGAAGAAGAAGAGGAGGAGGAGGAGGAGGAGGAGGAGGAGGAGGAGGAGGAGAAGAAGAAGAAAAAAGAAAACTATAATATCTTATAATCATTTATTTTCGAAAAGAAAACTATAACCACATTAGGATATAATCTCTATCTTATTCTGGACGCATTGTTCTATTGGATTTTTATCTTCATCTCTTGTTTCTTGTTCGTTCATGACACAGTGTTTTCTACATTGAACTTCAATTGTATTCTTGGGGTCGGGGGAGGGGGGGGGGGGGCGGTGGCGGGGAGGATTAGTCTGAGTGTGTGTGCATTCATTCGGCTGGTACCAGGCTCAAATCCCTTGGGGGCGTTACAATTGACAATTGTGTGTTAGTCCGGTGTGCGGTGTTCGCAATGCAAGAACTGGGTCGTCTGACTCCATTGGTGTAGGAAGGCTGTCAGCCTTCTCGGTATGAACTTAAGACTTACAAAGAGGGCGTCCTAGCGAGCGGTAACGCATTCGCTTTGTGCACAGAAGGTCCTGGGTTCGAATCCCGACGGCGATGAGGGGCTTTTCCCCCTTTGGACTTTCTCGGAGTTGATATGGCTCTGGCCCTGTGGATTCCGTATAGAATCAAGTCCTATCGGAGATGGACTATACACATGAGATCCCTATGTTATGACCATACCTGTGAAGGATGAGATGGGATAACCTGGTGTTATCCGCGACGAAGGTCATGGGTTCGAACCCCATGGGGTGTTTCATTTTTTTCGT
>JARBEQ010147362.1:0-5000 GCA_030265355.1 Tritonia tetraquetra | reverse complement strand
AAAATCCTCAAATTCCCCCTACGTTCTAAAACTGTTAGTTTTACACCCTTGGCAACTCGTAATAGGCCATATCAAAGGCGGAACCTCCGATTTATAGTCCATCTCCGATACGACATGAGGAATCCACACGGCCAGAGCCATGAAATCTGGATTCGAACCCAGGACATTCTCCGTAGTGAAGATAGATAATGTAACGAGTCAAATGCTAGTGGCGCCCAGGCAAGACGAAAGAGGAAAGACGGACACGGGGCTAAATTCTAATTTTATTTATCGTCTTTGCTGTGACTGCCGAAGATGAGTGTGTGCGATTGTAAGCTTGTGCCAGTGTTTCTTCTTTTTATCTTCCTCCTCCTAATTCGTCTTATTGCTCTTGTTGTTGTTGTTGATGATCTTCTTCTTCTTCTTCTTCTTCTTCTTCTTCTTCTTCTTCTTCTTCTTCTTCTTCTTCTTCTTCTTCTTCTTCTTCTTATCCTCCTCCTCCTCCTCCTCCTCCTCCTCCTTCTTCTTCTTCTTCTTCTTCTTCTTCTTCTTCTTCTGCTTCTTCTTCCCGATCACTATTTTACTTATAAACTTGTCCCGTATTCTGGACGAGTACGGGTGCACCATAGAAGCTCTCCCCATTCGTTTAACTGTATATACACAAACATCTAAAAAAAACATGGCCTGTTCTAAAATATTATAATAGCTTGTAAAGGGTAACTTATAGTGTTCCAACAACAAAAGAGGTAAAGAAACATGGACATAGCTATATATAGGTCACCAGTAGCTTACGTCTTAATTTGACATAGAATGGTCGTTGCAATTACGATCGTGAATATGGAATATGATCTTTTTTATTACCTCATTCTCAATCTATATCGTATACCTTGTCTTGACATAAGTGTATGTTTAAATAGCTAGACCGAATTTTCAAATCCCGAGAACCCAGCTGTACTTTTATTATGCTTATTATCATACTTTAGCTGTACTGACAAAATAGGTTCATGTACCTAGAAATAAATTAAAACAGATATATATCTTGAGTAACAGAGAGAAAATGTAGAAAACTTCCAATAAAGACAATAACAATGATACAGAACGTTTAGGGTAAAACCCTTCCTCAGCTGGACACAACAACAAAAATGCAGACAAAAAACAACAACGAACGAAGTTTTCTACATTTTTCTCTCTGTTATTCAACATTGACTTTGAACTTCCGACAGCCTTCATTAGCTTTCTATATATCTTGAGAAGATACAATTGTAAAAACCATTTGGGATAGAGAAGAAATGGATACAGATAGTTTTCCTTGATAGTCCATTTCAAACCCATAGTTCATTGGTTACAGCATAGACCAAGAAATAGATAAACAGATGTGTTTTATGATTGTAAAAAGGAATTCTATTAATGTAGGTCGTTAAATCCAGCCATTCTCTTCCAGATATCGGTCAACAATATCACTTGACGCGCCGCTGAAGGTGGTGGACGAAACGTTCCCCTTGTGTCCTTTCACCACACACAAAGAATGGGCTCCTGATATTGCGGACGTAATTCTTTTGGAGTCATTGGAAGATGTAAGTAAATTATGGCCCAATCATTTTCAATCTTAAATCAAGGTATGGAAATGTTATGAGTGCCAGAAAAACACAGAAACATAGCCAAAGAAAGAAAAGTGAGCGCACAAATGACCCGACGAATGAACCACCTTTTGGGTGGCTAATTAGCTCAGTTGCTTAGAGCGTGGCCTCGGTCTCCGGCTAGGCGGTGTTGTCTTACGCCCCAGTGTGGGTTCGAATCCCACCGTCGTCTTTTCCACTTTTCTTTCTAAGGCTATTTTTCTGTGTTTTTCTGGCACTCATAACATTTCCATACTTTGATTTATCATTCTCTGGTGGCTGCTTCCCTCCAAATCATGCATTTTCAATCTTGTGAGATAATGATTGATGACGATATTTGTGTAAATATTTAATACAGTGTTAATTCAGCGGCTTGGTCATAAGGCGGCCACGAAGAGAACGCTTGACCTTTGCGATGGGAAAAAAAGAAACTTGGAGAGAAACTAAAAAATATGCTCTCCGTGTCAGGTTTTCATCGCAAGAGTCAAGCGTTCTCGCTTTGTGGATCCCTTCCACTTCCATCCCGAAGAGTTGATCCGAATGAGAAGTGGAAGCCACTAACCGCAAATTTGCACATAACAAAGAAAAACAAGAATCGGGTTTGAGCATAAGATAGAGTTCCAGAGTAGGACTAGCTGTGGGAGGTACCTACCATTATTACCTTATGACGGTTTCTCTTGTTATTGCTTGACAAATCCCCGCTTATCGCGGTGATAGACTTGAAAGAGCCATTCAATTTGAATTTTATTTTCTTTCATAATAACATATTCTTATTACTCATATTCCACTAAGACCAGTTACAGTGGAGCACCGCTGACCTTTTGTAGTATTCTTACCTTTGTATGATTATGTTTAATATAACTAGTGTCATGACCCAGCAACGCTTGTCTCAGCTAGTTTCAAGCATTATGAAAACAAAAACAAACAAACAAACAAACAAATATTATACACACCAAAAATCCTTTAAAACACTTGCCAAAATGTTATACAGATTATGTGTACGACCAACTGTACATCAAGCAGTGAGGTAAAAAGAATATTAACGAAACCTATTTGGTACAAGGTATACACGGTTTTAAAAAGTAAAAAAAGAAAAAAGAAAAAGAAAACGTAATCAATTCTTTGTTATGGGCTTTTTAGTTTTAACGAGTGACGTCTAAACCATGAGAGGAAAGATAAGACGTGTTAGTGGGCGTAGCTCGTGAAGATCACAGGGTCGATTTCAATAGGCTGATACCAATGTGCTCTTGCCACCTGGTTAATACTCCAGCTTTGCGTAATGGTTAGGGACAATGTGTCGGAGAAGGACAGGGCGGTCTGTGGTGTGGAAAATAATACATTTATTTTCTTTGCATGAACGAATTAGGATAGTGTTAAGGGGTTGTATCTGGTCGCGAGAAATGTGGAAAGAATGATAGGGCAAATGGTGTTAGTAAGGAGACAAACTACATTATAAAACGAGTTAACAGTTTGCCACACTATAATCTACCATCGGTTGCTTAAGGTGTATTTTTTTACATTTCTTTTCATAAAGACGAGACTCTGTTCTTTACATACAAACTCAAGCGATATGTACAATAGCATTAACATTTTCCAGAACTGCAACAAGTATTGTATTTTATTGTTTGAAGTTGGAGGAACATAGATAGATTAGGTGGGGTGCACAGTAATAATATTTGGTGGATGATATAGTAGGTGTCTGTGGATATTTTGGGGGGAGCGTTTTTCAGACACAGGCAGCTATTAAAAGAATATGGAGGCACTGATTTAGCCAGCATTATTCACTGTCGTGGGGCCTGGTTTCAGGAGGGTGGTCCGTCATACAAGCTTAGCGTGGCGGGCCATTCTATTGGGACCAGTCCACATAGGCATCTTTTATGGGAATTGACCTGAGTTGGTTGTGGAGTGAAGTCCTTTCCTTGTCTTAACTTTTCCTTATAGGCGTTAACAATGGCCACCACGTCCCCTTACATAGCAAACATTTTGATTTTGATAAGAAGGCGATATAACATTATAACTAACAGGCTCGTATTTAGGACGAAGGGCATGGGATAAGGCCACTCCTGGGATCCTGCATAGGATATAATCTAATATTAACTCACTTTTCAAAGGTTCAAACTTAGAAGATAGCAATATATGATACAAATGTATGTCTTCAGATCTCTAATAAATAAGAGATAGAATTTCACAATCTTAAGATTACTAAATCAGATCTTAAAACTTCTCTAAGCATTGCATGATTATTGATACTAAACAGAAAGCTAATCAGGCGGTTTGTGTATGAGGCCCGGGACCAAAAAATACCCCAACAAAAAAGACATTTTCCCCAAGAAAATAGAACAAGGATACCTTTGTTTCCGCAAAGCTTAGCAACCCGGACTACTTGGAAACAAATTAGTCCATCCCCTTTATCAAATCAATATCAGTACATTATAGAATGAAGTTGCGCTGTAGGCGAAATTTTAATAGTAGTGTCTGGCTTCGCTGTCACAAAGACGCTTGCCCTAAACTGTGAAGAGGCTGTTAGTCGTCCGCGCTGAGTTGAAGAATCTTTTTGGTTGCCAGCCGTCTCTATCCTACTCTGTTATGGACAAGTTATTTTAATGTTTGTACATTGTTTCCAGTTTTGTGGGTAGGATAGCCTGTTTTAATGGCTGAAGGTAAACTAAAATAATGTCATGACACATGCAACCAATAAATTCATAACGAAAATAAAAGCTGGAATAATTTACTTTGTGAACTTTATCCTCTCAAGAGGAGATTTCGGTCAGATAAGTTGGAGATTTATATCCACCAAATGGGGTTTTTTTGTGCGATGTGGTGTCACCGACATTTCATACAGAAATAATATTGATTGGTTTGTGAAATGGTGCGAAGATCAATGTTTTTATAAAAGGTGAACCAGTTGAAAATGTTAAAGTCTATAAGTACTTGGACGTCACAATTGACAATAAACTGGATTGGGGTGGTCACGCACTTACTGGTGCGAAAAAAATTGAACACAAGACTTTACTTTTTACGCCAGTTGATCTCTTGTCGTGTCGACAATACACTCCTCTGTCCTTTTTTTTTTAAAAGTCCATGCTTGAAAGTGTTATGCGTTTTCCCCTGATTTGTTGGGATGGGAATGGCAAATGTTTAGAAAAAGACAAAATAGATCGTATCATCAAGAAATCGAACAAATTATGCAAATCAATTGAGGCTTTCTTTGATTTTGAAATAAAGGAAAATTATTTCCATTAAGGAAGACTCCTCCTATACAATGTTTCCTCAGATTAAATATTCAGACCGAGATGACTGAAATAACCCAGAAAATTTTTTTTTTCTTTTTCTCTTTCTTATCCAATTCCCTTTTACCATTACAGTGTAGGGCCAGCACAATGAGTCTGGATTTCTCTGGATCAA
>JARBEQ010147030.1:0-13244 GCA_030265355.1 Tritonia tetraquetra | reverse complement strand
CACCGGCCCTTTTCAGGGCCCCACCACATCTTCCCAATTGACTAGCCTCACTTGTAACGCCCCCTTTCGCCGCCATTAAAAAAAATTCTGAATAACGACATCCCCCGATAACGACATGATTGTTCGGCACCTCCACAGTGTAGGGCAAGCATCCTTGTGACTGCCATTACTATTTTTATTTGAAACTTCTCTTTTTGTTTTCAGATCATGTCAAGTGGCTTAGATTTAGCTGTGGCTTCAATGCAGTGATTTTCTTGAGAAACCAATGTCTGAATCCAAAAGTGAAATTGCTTTTGAAGAATCTTCTGCTGTACTACAAGGCACCCAAGGTTTTGTCGAAAAGGACGGGGAGAAAATCAACATCCATGATGACGCTGATAAGGGAAGCTGCTTAACAAAAGGCAATGAAGCTTCAAATTCCTCTCACTATGGAATTGTCACAGGCAATGAGATTGTCTGTCATACAGATCCATCCTCCCAGGATGAAGACAGTCACTTTGGGTTTGTTATCATCAAACCAGAGTCAGATTTATCCTCCAAATCACAAGAACAAACGAAAGAAGAGGAGGGAGACTCCTCCACACCGAATGTTATCATCATCCAAAACCCAGAGGACATGAATATCGATGGTTTTGATCCAGATGTTCTTTCACAGGTCCAAAAAGTTCTTGCGGAATCTGGAACTGAAAATTCTGTCATGATTGTGAACGAAACGAATGAAAACAACATTGAAAACAAGGAAACCACAACTTACATTATAGATCTGAATTCTGTTGAAGAAGCATCTCATTCGACAACCTTGCCCATCACTGTCAATCCCATTGACATTCAGCAACAGCAACAACATATCTTTTCTTCATCATCACCTGCCTCAGCTACAACATCAACATCAGCATTTCAAACGCTAGTCAATTCTAATGAAAGTGCCTTGAAAACTGTTAATAGTTTTGTTTCCTTATCAAGGGGAACCAATGACCACATTGTCACACATTCTGCTTTTACTGATACAGATATCAATGTACAGAAATTAAGTGTCGATGAAACCTCAGCGAATTCAGTCAGTAATTCATTTTGTGCAAACATACCACCTATGAATCTCATTCAGTCTAGTCATATGAACACGTCACATTCACCTCCTAGTGATTACACACAAACCACTGCCACTGTTACCACCTCGCAAGTAGCCGAACAGCTGATACATATTGCCAAAAAAATGATTGAAGACAGTACTCACGGATCCCAGAAAATCTCAGTCGACGAATCTCTGGGGAAAATAGTTATATCCTCTCCTGAATCGAAAAGATCTGGAGATAGATCCTCCTCAGACTCTTCTGTTATTACCATGTATCTGTCATCTCCCAATGATCTGAAATTAAAACTTAAGAAACTTAAAACCAATTCTCCAGTAATTGTTATGCAAGCTGGTGAAGAGTCTGCCTTTTCAGATGAAGACAAAGAGAATCCTTTCCAAGAAGAAGGCCTTGTGAGAAATGAGATCAAATCAGAAGACGAAACCGATGAAGTTCAAGATATGGGTGCAGTTAGTCAGAAATCTGACGGCCTCGTAGCAGCGTTGTCCTCTCTTACCTCAGGGGGTATTGTTTATCGGTGCTCAGAGTGTGGCTATTCCAGTCACAACAAGCACTATTACAAGCAGCATGTTGATTTAGTGCATAATGAAGAGCGTCCATACAAGTGCCCCCACTGTGACTATGCTGGTAAAAGACGTCACGCCTTGTTGGAACATATGGTTGTGCATTCAAATCAACGACCATACTCCTGTAATCACTGTAATGCGAGTTTCAGGAAGAAGGTATGTCATGTCTGTTTTACCTCTATCTGTGCTTTTAATCACATTATGATTTATGTCTTTTGGATGACAAGGTATATTTTGAAAAAACATCGTTTGATTTTAGTTTAGAGAGGCACAGTTATGTCTTCTTGCTTCTAATAAAGAAACAATTTTTTGGGTTCACAATTTGATGTAGCTTAGGGGGCATTGCGGTAACGCTTTTCCTTTGAGCGCAGATGTCCTGGGTTAAAAAATCCTGGCAGTGATGTGGGCATTTTTTCCTTTTGGACTTTCTCTGAAAAGTATAAAAATAGCCCTAGAAGTAAAAGAAGAAGAATTGAATGTCGACAGTAGGATTCGAACCCAAACCACGGTGTACAACAACACAGCCTAGCCAGAGACAGAGGCCACGCTCTAACCAACTAAGCTAATTAGTCACCCCCAAAAAGGTAATTCGCATCGTCTGACACGCCCACTAGTATGGGGACCCGGGGCGATAAAATAAATAGGTCCTCTGTTCATCAACAGGGGATGTAACCCATGGACTACGTCAGTCCATGAGTTGCATCTTGCTCTTTCCCTCTTTCCTTTTGTTCCTACCCCACAGCCTGCTTTTCCCTTTTGAGTTGTAATAAGCTTCCATATTTTGTGTTACATTTTGAGCATCAGGAGCCTTTGGGCTCATATGGTGAGCCCAAATGGACCCAGTTTCAGTGGCGTGAAGCGGACAAGGGACAATTTGTCATCTAATCGATGAGACACTGGTCTAACATAGATAATTTTTTACCAACTCTCATTTGAATGTGTGCATTAATTTCTACATATCTGGATCAAGTGAGGTAATTAGGGTAAAGTCTCTTGCGTGAGAAAAACAGAAGTTGCTCATGCTGAATTGTGACTCGAACCCTGAACATCCCTCACATTGAAAGTCTGCCATCTTACCCACTGGGCAATTTTGCCATCAGGCATTTTTATATAATTTACCAATTTATCCATTTTGATTTGAAGAATTATATGTTTTTCATCCTGTTTTATCTTTATCAAGGGTCACCTGACAAACCACATAAAACTGCACATGAGTCATCGCCTGGTGCACTGTGGCGTCTGCAATATTCAGCTCCCTGATACAGAGGCTTTTGAGTCACATCTGAAGAAAATCCACAACACGGACAAGCTCTACAAGTGTAAACTTTGTGAACATACAGTGGTAGATAGAAGGTCTATGTTGACACATTTAGCTACCCATAATGAAACCATTGTTTTTTCTTGTCCAAATTGTTCGAGCTATTTTAATGATGAACCAAGTTTATTGAACCATATGAAAGACGAGCATGATATTGTTAGAAAAACTGTTAGTACTGAGTGTGACAAGACTACAGGGTTGGACAGAAAAACTGTGCAGACTGCTACTACTGCTAGCAACTCTGGCTCTTCTAATTCTGAGAAAAATGCTCAGCCTGCTAACATTGTTTGCTCTGAATGTGGCTTCATATGTGCAGATACACAAGTGATGAAAAAACACATGTGGGTTCATATTGATTCGTCCAGTGAATCTGGAGTGCAGCTCAAAGATCAAGCAGCGTCTAAAAAGAATGAGACTGGCAGTACAAACAGTGCGATGGGTGTGCTGAAGATGAATGTTGTCTCGGGAATGAAGTCACTTCCTGAAAACATTGTATACCAGTGCACGAGCTGTAAATTCACGTCAAGTGACAACTCTGTGTTCATCAAGCATATGCTACTTCACAAGACTCAGAGAAAACAGCAAGTTTCTGTCTCAAAAGTGTTATCCCAGCCCCAACAAGATCCATTCACAAGCGTAGCAATGACCCAATCTGTATCGTCTCTACCATCCCTGGGCACCTCTGTGACATCTTCATTTGGTCATACCGTCTCAAAGGAGAAAAAACCAGACAGCTCTGTACCTTTTGTCTTCGATCAGGCGTCAGGCAGATATCGATGTCTTATCTGTGGGTATCACTGCGATTTTCAGCGAACAATCAAAGCCCATATTTGGAAACATTCTGGGAACCAGAACATTGAATACCCTGTGTTTGAACAGACCAAAAAACCTGAATCATCGTTTTATGTGAGTACAAACTCTGAGCCGCAGAAAAAATTCATGCCCAAGGTTGAATGTGTTTCAACTATTGGCATGGTTACTTCACCAAAACCACAAGCACCACCAAGCCAACTCGAGACTTTGAAGAGAAATCCTGGTAGAGTTATCCAACTTCTACCCTTTAAACCAATGTCTGCTAAATACAAATCTGAAGATCTGATACAGATAAAAGATAACAACATTGTCTTTCCTGGAGAAAAGAAGCAAAATTTAAAGTCGGCGGACGATTCTACACACAAAGTTCCATATATGGCCACAAGAAAATTAGAGGTTTCTCAGAATCAATTTGATTCTTCCATCGTTACAAAGGAACTGCCATCTTCTGCACCAACATTAATCATTGAGGACAAAACAGAAGTTGTTGTAGAAATAAGAAGTGAGCAAGATGATATGGCGAGTTTCAAAAAAGAGATTTGCACAGAGGCGGATTCTGCAGTGGATCCTACCAAGGCTGTAAAGAATCTGCCTGTACATGAATGTTGTACAGAACCCAGTGTTGTCGTTGAAATTGTAGACTCTGTGCCGCCTAGTTTTGGTCTAACTGGCCTGAAGAGTCAACATGGTAGTCCTAGAGTGTCTGATCTGGAAGGAAGTGGGAACGAGACCAAGTTACTGAAATCATTTAGAGAGATGGCCGAGGTCAAAGATCAATTGCAAGACTCAGAAATCACCCCATTGAAATCTGAAGATGAAGCAGAGGAGGCTACTAAGACAAAATATAACCTACGAAAACCAAAACAGAAGAAAAATGAAGTGTCGAGCAGTACATCACCTAACTTGAAACGTACAGCACCAAGTGACTCCATTTCATTGGAGAAGTCTTCAGACAATGATTATAAGGTAAATGAAGAAGCACCGTGCAGTCCACAAAAACAGTTGAAAATTGAGGAGGAGTTGATAACAGCAGATATTAAAAAAGAATGTGCTACTGAAATTTTCAGCAATGAAGAAAGTGATGGAACGGCATCATCTGATGACACTGTCTCTGCTGGGGAAAGTGGGAGTGGCAATAACCCACCAAAGTCTGGAATCTGCTCGTCTTTGCTTGCTGTCATTGAGCAGCTGAGGGAACGGTCAAGATCCGAAAGTGAGAAGGAACCTCCTGCACTGGAAAAGTGGCCTAAACGGTCAAGTAAAAGAAATAAGAAATCAGGTGGTAATTCCGAGGTCGTCTCATTGTCTGAGTTTCACAACATTGAAAAGATAACTGAAGGAGGTGGAGAGAAATTCCGCTGCAGTCTTTGTCATTACACCAGCCAGAGAATCTGTAATATGAAGATTCATATGAAAACCCACCGTCAGAAGAAACCATCTGAGTGCTCCCTTTGTGACTTTGCTTCCTCATCCTCAGAGTTGTTGCAAGAACATATGCTCCTACACTGTAAAGTGCGTACTTATGCGTGCAAATTTTGCCCCCAAAGCTTTAATCACAAAAGCACTTTGAGAGCCCACATGCGGGCTCATAAAGACCATGAGCCTTTCCTCTGTGCTTACTGTGTATATGAGACCACAAATCCTAATGAGTACAGAGAACACATGCATGTCCATTCAGGCTGTTCCTCAAGACTTCGTTGTCCCGGTTGTGACTATATCATGAACAGCAAAGATGAATTGACACCTCATTTGATGAAATGCAAGGGCAAGCCACCAGAGTCTTCTGCTGCTGTGGATAAAGGCACCAACAAGAAATCTCCAGAATCGGCTAAACCTTCCAAAAGTAAGGATGTTTCAAATGATTTGAAAACTCACCAATCTTCCTCAGCAGTGTCTCCTCAACCAACTCAACATTCATGCGTTGTGAGTGGCTGTTCTTTCTCAAGTTACAGCCTAAAGGAATTGCAGGACCACTTGTCCATTCATTGCAACCCTTCTTTGATGGTCTGCGACTTGTGCGATTTTAAAGCGTTGCACAGCAGAAGCCTCAAGTCACATATGAAACGCCATGCAAATGACCAACGCTATGTGCAACAACCTCTTGAACAGTACAAATGCAACTTGTGTGGCTACGTTTGTCACCATTTACCGTCACTAAAGTCTCATATGTGGAGACATGCCAGTGATCAGAGCTACAGTTATGAATTTACAAATGACGTAATCAACGCAGCTAT
Organism: Tritonia tetraquetra; assembly: GCA_030265355.1. Taxonomy (NCBI): domain Eukaryota; kingdom Metazoa; phylum Mollusca; class Gastropoda; order Nudibranchia; family Tritoniidae; genus Tritonia; species Tritonia tetraquetra. Next base: position 7,222 of record JARBEQ010147030.1, on the reverse strand, counting down.
CGATCATGATTCTCGAATGGATGTAAACAACTCTCAGCCAGATGACCCAGAACTTTTGGTACGATTCATCAATTCTGAAAGTCGTATCATGGAAGGAGAACTTATCAATTTTGGGAAAGGTGACGGGCAGCGTCCAACTTGTTGGGTTACTTTCCGCTGTTGTAGCTGTGGGTTTGAAACCATCAACAAGGCCAAACTCAACATCCACATGCGATCCCATTCAGACATAATCCAACAAACTTTGGATGTTACTCCTCGGAAACCAGGTTATGACAAGTCGAACCATCCGTTAAGAGGTGGATCAAATCAACCTCTCGCTGTTAAGTCTGAAAATCGTAGGTCACCGAGTACAGAGGAAAACAATGAACCATTTGTACCTCCAAAAGTTAGAAAGGGACATTGAACATGTTTTTGAGCTTTTTCATTTACATTTGCACAATAGGTTAAAGTTAAAGCAACTTTTCTTTTAAAATCTTCATTGTTCTAGTATTGATACTGACTCACTGACTGATACTGATACATATTAGGAGATTAGTTCTGGTCAAAAATATCATTGCAAAGAGATACCTCCACAAGGATGTTCATAAACAAATTTTTAGCTTTGATGAATATTATATAATATATGTATTTTTAAAAGCTATTTTATTTCATGCTTGTGGGTGATGTCATCTTATTTTGTCACCTTATTTTATCGTTATTGATTACCAAGTTGATTTGGAAAATTCAACTCTTTTTAATATCCACTTAGTGTCGTTTTTTAATACGACATACATGAAAATTACATCTTAATTGAACGATTGGTAAAAACGAAGTTTTAAAAAAGTGTTAGAAGGATACGAGTATTTAGTTGATAATAATGTCATAATCAACATTGTGTTCAATATTTTTGGTCAAATTGGTTTTGACATTCAAATCTCTGACTGTTACACACATATATAATTCTCCCATTGTTATGTATTTGACAGCTGTGTCATCATTGGTTTGAACATCTTACAGCATGGCTTGCCTGAGGGTATCCTTGTACAATCGTTTCCTCAGCTATGTAACAAATTGTCTTTCTTTCTTATCCAGTTCCCTGTTACCACTACAGTGTAGGGCCCACTCTATGAGACGGTTTTACCCTGAATCAAGATATTGGGCCAAGCAGGTGATCAGCCCACTGTGACTTTTTCTGTGGTAGGAATTAATTTTGACTGGACTGCTGCCTTTTGGCCTACTCTTATCGATTTCTAACTCAAGGGTTCTTAAAAGTGCACAACTTGCACATGGGACCTCCGAATTCATCGTCCGTCTCCAATAGGACTAGGTTCTTGATCCCACCTACCTTCATAGGATCAGGGGAGTGGCAAATGGATTTATACCAAGTTTTATGTTGCCGCTGGGAACGAACCCGGTACCTTTCGCTTTGCAAAGGCCAGAACCATAACTCTGAGCCACTGGGACCCCGGAATTGGAACATACTCTTTCTTTTGTTGGTTTAACTTTTTCATTTGTTTGTTTGGCGTTACTTGGTCATTATTTTTGTTGAATTTGTTTTCTGTGATAAATTGTTCCCAAATTTATTTAGAAACTCAACTGTTAAAAAAAAAGAAAAAAGTGGAATTCAAGGCTGTAAAGAATTGCAATCTCAAATCTCATTCTATTTTTTTTAGAGAAGGATGTGGAAGTATTTTATTTTCATTTTTGATTGTTTTGGTTTTGTTGAATTGAAAACATAATGTTTTGATTTTAATGCTTCTCAGCTAATTTGAATTTTTCTTGATAAATTTACTTGGTGAGAAGAGGATCATGTGTGACTTGCCAGCCTCTTTGTCTGTCATAAGTGTAGGAGGGTTTTGCCTATGATTATAGATATCAGGGATGTTGGTTTCCTGCTTTTTGTCCTGTGACAACAAACATTAGGAATGTTTCTGCTATATTAGAACTTGATATAATCTGTTTACCTATCTGTAAAATGTTTGTGAAATGATGAATTTCCTACTGTAATTACTGTAAGGGTGATATAATGTGGAGACGGATGTAAATGGTTCAAGATTGTCAAAGTGCATAGAAGAGAAGTCCTAAATTGTTAACATTCAGTCGGCATTTAAATTGTTTCTATTATTGCTAATACTACTATAATGTGCTATAAAGTATTTTTTAAGTTACTGCATTCTTTGGAGAAATCAATTTATATTAATTCTACCAAATGAACTTAAGTGACTTTCAAAATAATTGTGAGAAAAAAATGTATCTCTGTAAATCATTTCTTATTCTTGAAGCACTTGAACGTTTTAGAACAAAAATTAACAAAATATATGAAAATTATGCACTCTGGAAGTAAAGGGAACAATAATATAGTTACGAGGCATTAAGGTATGGGTTTAGGTCTCTCCATCTTACTGCTTTTCCTTGTTTTGCATTTTATTATGCTGTTCTCAAAATGTTTATCTATCTGCCATTTACATCCCTGTGTGAGAATTCTATCAAGTAAAGATGGAAAATGTGAAGTGACAGAAGAGAGCCACAGTACAATGAAAAGTGGAATGTCGACCGTTGGTATCGAACCCACACTGGCGAGCAACACCGGATGACGGATTAGCTAGATTGGTTGACCGTCTTGCTCTTTCTCCAGCTAGGCATTGTTGTCGTTTGCTGGTGTGGGTTCGATCCACGCAGTTGGCGGGCGCTGAAATGACCTACCTGTGTCGATAGAGCCCTAAAAAAGCAACAAAACAAAAAACCCAACAGCAGTTGACATTCCACTTTTCTTTCTAATAGCTGTTTTTTCTGGCACTTTCACAATTTCCCTCTTTGCTGGATACTATTTATCATCACTAGTGCCTGCAACCCTTTGATTTGATTTTTGTGAATTGTAACAACCTGACACCAAAAGGAATGTATGCAGGGAGTTAGTAGTGTATTTGTGTATATGCCGTTCTAAGGACCAATTATAGCACGGTAGTCTTAAAACTTAATAATATTGCTTCATATTTTGTTTCTGATCTCAAGGTAAGCTTTAAACTTATAACGGAATATGTAAGAAGCAGATTAATGCTCTCACTACATGATTTTCTTCTGTTTAATTTTTTTCTTCTTCTACATTTGATGCGTTATTACGCGTTTATTATTCTACTGAAATTTAGACATGTATAAAGACACCATAATAATGATAATAATAATAATAGATAATGAATATTAAGGTTTTATCTACTATAAAATAATTTTTATGTATTCAACAAGTGCAGTGTTGCGTTGAAAGTCAATGAATTGATTTTAAACTTTGTTTAATTTTTTTTTAAATATTAAGAATAACTTATGACAAGATAGTGATGTCATTTTGACCTCTTATAACAAGTATTTTACAATCACACACTTCTTGTTTATTACTTACACAGATGCCACTTTTAATCCAAAAGATATTATATTGTATTGTGCCAGTTTGCTGTGTATTATTATAGTCAAATTAATCAAACCTAGAATAATCAGAAATACCTTGTATTGTTATTTTATTTCATGTTTATTAATGTGTACGGCAGTGGCAATTTTTTTCTCTTTAATATCTATTTGTAGTATTTGTCGCTGAGCGGTTCAGTCACTTGCCTCTGGATGTAGAGATCCTGGGTTTGAATGCTGGTTGTGCAGGATTTTTTATCTGGGCCTTTGAGAGTTTTGATAACATGGCTCTGACCCGGAGATTCACATGAAATCTTCAAGTTTTTCTATCGGGTCGTCTTTGGCATGACCAAATTGTTGATAAGGGCGTGAGACTAAACAGCTTTAGAATTAGAACTGTATCTATAGTCACAGCGCTGTACCTGAAGTCTGTTGCATTTTTTTGATGTGTGTATATATTATAGATTGTTAAAATTCCAGATGGAGTTTTTATTTCCTCTGATAGATAATTACATGTATAGATATGTTATCATATATTATACCTAATTGACATGAATGTAAAAAATGCTGACTTTACATGTAGTTGGATACCATCCCTTACTTGAAAATGGCATGATTCCTTCACATTCTCGCCCCTCATTATTCCTTTCTCATCCTCTCATCTTGTTTCTCTTTCTCTCCCACATAGGGCATTAGTTGCCGAGTGATTAAGTCACTGGCCTCTGGATGTGGAGGTCAGGGTTTGAATCCCACTTGTACATTTTTTCAGAGCTGTCCTGGAATCTTCCAAGTTCTGTTGAACCGACTTTGATATTACTTGCAATGACATGGAACTAAAACTAACCACTTTTAAACTTTTCTTTTGGTCGTCCCACCGTCCCTACCTCTTCATGTCTTTCTCACTCGTTGTGTTCACTTCCCCACCAACTCATTGTATTGTATTGGCACATCTGGCTTTAGTTCTGGTTTTAGTTTATTATGGGTGCCGCGATAGTGTATTGTTTAAGTCAGAAATGGTAAGATGTACTCGGGGGGGGGGGGGGGGGTGGGGGTCAAGGAGAAAAATTGGTATCCAATGTAAAAATGCTGGGTTATTAAAGTAGGGGTGGAATTACTTCAGTAACTTCCCTTTGACCAGTCTATGACTTTGTTTTGTCTATAGGCACGTTGATATGAACACTAGAAGTGATGAGTAGCACTGCTTCTACCAGAAACGGCGGGCGGATTAGTAGTGAATGGGTAAAACTTGTTTCTTCTGAAAGGAATACACAGGCAAACACACTCTAGTCAGCTTGGTACAATCGGTAGATTGGAGTCCATGCAGTGGGCATAGCATTTCCAGCTATGATTGGTCCCTCATCTTGGTGTGGCTGCACTGTTGTATTAACGCTTAAAGATAAAGTACCAACAGCGACTTCCGTCGCCAACTCGACTGTCTGCTGAAAAACATTCACAGCTAACCTTCGACCGATTTTGTTGGGGGCTACAGATGACCCTGTTGAGTTTTACTTCTTCAATCGTTATTTTTGATACATTTATTATGGTAATCTATTGCAGAACCCTGAAAATCTATTGCAGAACCAATTGAATACTTCTTCTTCTTCTTCTTCTTCTCGATCACTCCCAATTGAATACATTAACCAATTGAATACATTCATATTATAATGATTTGTGAAAGTTTGACATCTTTTTAGGAAACAGTCGTGTAGCGCGGGCGCTGAAATGACCTTTCTGTGTTCATGGCACTCTAAAACACCAATAAAACAAACAAACAAGTTTGATCACTTTTAGTGAATAGTCTCTGTTGTCGATTGGATCCCTAGCCGACAAAAATGGTTGGCACTTGAAGGCAATAAAAGGCCTTGGTGCTTTAAGTGTTAATGGGTCCTGATCGTGTCTGCCTGTGTATCATCTGGGCTAAACAAGGAAAGAATAATGTAATCTGGGCTAGAAATGTGTTAAAGGTGGTGACTAATGAAATGAGAAGTCCAAATTTGAGTAATATGGGATAAAAAAAAAGAAGTGCATCCAACTCTAGAGGTTCTGCTCCCGACACCTTGTTTATTCTGGGGTTCTTTAACCCCGACTAGCCTTTGATTGTGTTGACATAAATTGTCCTGTACTCCCGCGGCCTGGATTTCAGCTTAGAATTAGTCGTAGTCTTGAATAGCAGAACAGTGAGATATCATGACATAGTAGTGATCTTTTTTTTTTTGTTCTTTACAAAGATTCAATTTTTTACTTTTTCTCTTTTCTTCTCCCCTCTCCTCCCCACCTTGTGTCTTAGTCATGTACCAGATCTTTGTAATTATATGTCTAGAAATAGAAGACTATATATATATATCTTACTGTATATGGTTTATTGTTTAATCTTATTGAACTGCATTTATGACGTTATTCCACTGGTTGTGGGATTGGGATTATATAGCCTGAACCTTTCATTGCTTCAACAGTTCTCCATTTATTCTATAAATTGCATTTATTGTCATATTTCTCTAAACCTTCTACTTCTACTTATCCTTTTTTGTTTTCTTTCGGGGGTTTGTTTCCTATTTTTTCCATTTCTTTGTATAAATATTGAATTTTGTAGCCCTGAAATTTATAAATTCTGCCCTTGAATAGTCGTGAAAGTATTCAGAAAGGGGTGCGGAAGCCCTGGAAGAGGTGTGAAGGTTTGGGGAAAGGGAGGTGTGAAGGTTGGGGAAAGGGAGGTGTGACTCATTTATACTTTTGTTTTGTCCAACCCTTTTTGATTGCACATCTTTTCTATCATCGTGCTCTAGAGACTCCTGTCACGGATATGGTTGTTATGAGTCCATTACTTTTTAAGTTGTTTTTTTCTTCTCTCTCTGACTTCCTGTCATGGTCCATTGCAGGAAGACTAAACAGATCTGTGAATCAATCTGATCATGGCGGGCGCTGAAATGACCTATCTGTGTTGATAGCAACAAACAAACAATCTGCTCATACTCATACTCATTGCTTGTTTCATTATATTATTACCTTCATTCATTTCCCCAGTGTTTGACCATATATATGCTTCATCGTAACAATACTCTTGAGATCTGAGGAACATATTGCATCATTTGTATTTAGATTTGTGTACCAATACATACAAAATTTTATAACCATAAATGTAATGTTAATGTGTTAATGATAATAATCTCAGTTTTTGTTGTGTTAATCAGTTTATCTCTTGATAATGCAGTAAGTACAATACTTAAGTTGAATGAGTATATATATAGTCAGGTTTGAATTTTATCACATCCCCAGAACCCGGTTGTTGTTACTGAAGAAAAGGTTATGATTTGTTATGCAGTTGTAAAAGCCCAGTGTGTCACTTGGAATCTGATAAATCAATATATCTATCATTTTCCCTCACAAGAATAGGTATTCATACGACATGTCAAAAGGTTAACATATAGGATATATTGAAATTAGCTTTGTGATTTGCATTCATTGTAAATTTATACATTTTAACAAATTATTTTAAAATTGACCTAGTCTTGATGGATGGTTTTGTTTTTTGTGTGCTTTCTTTCTTTCTTTATCAATAACCTTTTAGTACCTTTCGGTGTAAGGTTTTTGTGTGCGTGTGGCATTATGTTTATTTTTCCCTTGTTGCTTTTATATCATGATACCTATGTATGATTTGCTTCATCCGTGTTAGAATTTAATGCAGTGTAGGCTGTGCTTTTTGTTTTTCTTTCTCCTTTTTTAAACTCCCAAGTGGTGGGCGGTTGGCGGGACCCCTTCTGTGGGCCCGTGGTTGCTAAACCGGTCCACACTCTTTCCTTTGTCTTCTCTCCCCCTCACCTATCATCCCCGCTCCCATGGAGCTTTCTGT
>JARBEQ010146697.1:0-13247 GCA_030265355.1 Tritonia tetraquetra | reverse complement strand
CAAAGAAGACGGGTGTTCTTTCATCGATCATAACCACCAGGACTTAAGACCACCGCAGGGGGAATGTAATCTGATTAGTGATTGCATATCGTAGGTCTTTGAACGACTTTCACACACGCAATAACAAAATCTACTCTTCCTGCCCTCATATATATAAGGCCCTGCAACAAGTCATTGTCAATGTCGAATTTCTGGGTTTTCGCAGTTATCGGCAAACTTGGTTGTCATTTTCAATAATTTGAATTTGTTCATAACTTTTCTTATAAAGCATCTCATTATATGTGAAAAGAATCCTAATTGTGATTTTAAGGACTTCAGTTTGTGAATTGATTATATTCATCATCAAAATATTAATTATTATTGTCATTATACGCAACACAACCCAACACAACCGAGTGTTAGAATGGAGTTTCCTAGAATGGACTTTCCAAACGGGGATTTTTTTATGGTTAGTAGACTAGACGTGACCTATCACAGTGTTCAGAGGTTTTAGAAAACATGAAAAATTAGTAATTTATTGTAAAGATAGTAGCTTTAAATTGCATCTGTGTTAAATGTTTCAGTTTGTGTTTAGTTACATTTTCTCTTTTTCATTATAATCTTTGCATTGTGATGTCACATAGTATCTTTACCTTCTTTGTGCTCATACTCATAAGAATGCTAAGTTACTTGTGTCCTCTTGATTAATAATTGAGTTATTTCCCTTGTGGAGATAATCAAACTACACTTTATTACTAAATAAACCTGAAATTGATCTCTATATAATACTAATACTGTTTACTTTGATACAAAAACAACAAAAACTAACGTGAAACAAACAAAAATAATAAAAACTGCTACAAGTCGCAGTCATTAAAAAAAAAAAAAATTTTCAAAGACAATGTTGAAACGTTTTTGATTATAAATGAATGCTGTATTCAAATTATACATCACTATAACTTTTTTTCCTTTTTTATTTTTTCTAACAGAACTGGGCTGAGGATAACTTCCTGTACCCTGACAACACACCCTATGAGACGAGCATGTTGAACATCTTGAACGACAACATGAGAGCATCAGCCATGACTTCCTCTTCACCATCCCCACCCTCACCACAAACCTACAGCATCTCAGGATCACCTCATCATCCAATGTCGGTGGGAAGTCCTGGCTCTGCTAGTTACAGCAGCAGCGGCAGCCCGTGCCCCCAGGAATACTCCTATGATGACCTCCTTGATTTAGACTTTATTTTGAATAACACAGTTGAAGACAATGCTGCAGTCAAAATAAAACAAGAACCAGGCACTGAGGGGCTGCCAGACTTTCCATCTGCATTTCTCGACATTCCCGATATCAAATTTGATGAGATAAATCAGAATATAAACATGATGCTGTACAACGACATTAACAACAACAATAGCAACAACAACCACAACATGATGTGCCTGACACCATTGACATCTTCATCAAGCTCCTCTATGTCTTCATCTATGATTCAACAACAACAACAACAGCAGTCGTTGAACTCACCACCCGCTACTATGCCAGAATTCAAGATTCCAAAAACAGAGTTCTCACCCATGTCACAGCAGACATGTTCCTTCCGCGGCACTTTGACCGTCATTCCAACCAACCAAATGTCCTCACAAAATTCCCAAATGCCATTTTCCAACACCCACCTGTCTCCTCCTTCCTCCCCTGAAAACCAAGACAGTTTATGCTCCATCAAGATGAACCAGCGGCCGCCAATGTTCCCCATGGGGCATCCCCACCAGCCCATGCTTATGACCTCACCGCATATGATGGGAAAAATGGTGACACCACATTCCCAAATGAGACCTCACGGTAACCATCATCCAATGATGACACCTCCATCATCGCCCCAGCTCGACCAGCTTCTGATGCCACCGCAACAGCAAATGGATGCCACTGTTCAGCCAAAGAAACGTGGACGTCGCACCTGGGGACGCAAACGCCAGACCAGTCATGCATGCTCTCACCCCGGCTGCAACAAGACCTACACCAAAAGCTCTCACCTCAAGGCACATCTGAGAACCCACACGGGAGAGAAACCGTATCATTGCACCTGGAAAGGATGTGGGTGGAAATTTGCCAGATCTGATGAACTGACCCGCCACTACCGCAAACACACAGGTGACCGCCCATTTCAATGCCACCTGTGCGAGAGGGCCTTTTCTAGAAGCGACCATCTCTCTCTTCACATGAAGAGGCACATCTGAAATAAACTTTGTTGAGTATCAATGAATTTCAACATTTATCTCTACAAAGCTAAAGAGCAAACTCGCAGTCTCGAACGGAGACCTGCATCTTGGGAGACCCGCTATTGTTATTTTTATACCTTTTTAACCTGTTTTATCCCATTTCTGTAATTGGTATGGTAATGGTTAAAGCTTTTGTTTTTCAAAGCTTAACCTGTAAACCATGGGAAGAATGAGTTTTAATAAATCAGTGTTGGTTGATAATGGATTTTCAGTGCTGGCTTAGCCATGATGCCTTTTTTTCTGGCGTTACGTCCATTTGTTGTATCCACCTGATTTGATTGGTCAAAACAGGTCTGGGTTTTCTTGCCTTGTTACAGGATGGCTTGTCAATAAGCCTGACTGTCCCACATTGTTAGTACACACCGTACTTTGTCTTGTCACGTTGACAGTTGAAAAAAATCATGTTGTCATTTTAACATTGCCTTATAATATGGTTATTGTTATCATTTATGATGTCATTATCTTGTTGACTTTTTTGTTTGTTATTGTCTCTCTTGTCTGGCTGGTTCCAGAAGATTTAAACAATATTTATTATCGACTTGTAATATTTACAAACCCTTTTTCATTGTATTTTTTTTTTCATAGGGATTCAATTCATTTTGAATTGATCTTGACGGCTGGACCGCTTGGTGTTATTCAATGCCTACTTTGTCTCTTGTTGTTTTTTTTTCTTGTTGACCTAGACTTGTATGGTGTGTTCATGTGGTGCTAACAGGCCACCCAATGATGTCTCCCAAAAATCGGCTTGGGCTGGCCCAGTGCCGAAGGGAGCTCAGAGTTGGTGGAAAGCTTGCTCCATATTTTTTTCTCTTATTTTTTACAGTTTTATCTTTAAACATATACATACACATATAACTATATATAACAATTTTTTTATCTTTTATCTTAAGGAGTACTGTAATCACTTACAGGGAATTAGCTCTGGCATTTAGTCTTAACTCATTATTTTTATATGATAAATATCATAGTTGTATACTCCATGTCTTCACAGGCAAAAGAAATAGAGAGTATATTATGATAAATTGATTAAAAAGTTATTTTCTGTATGATAAAGCATTAAAATACCAGCATATTTCCATGTAGACTTTATTCATTAAGTAATTTTATTATATTATAGTATCACTTTTCACATAATCGAACCGCACAAATTATTTTCACCATGAAACTAATTAATTTATTGTACCATAACTAAGGGGACCAGTTATAGAAGTCAAATTTTTAATTGAGACTTTAATCATGTTAAGAATCATTTTAAAGTTAATTTCCTAGCGGATATTTTCTCAAAGAATTATTCTGAAACTAAATTCACCATTATTATCTTCTTTTTTTCCTTTTTAAAAATCTTTTGGGCAATTTATTCTATGCTTAAAATTTTTAGGTTAAAAGGTGTGACTGCACAATTTATTATTTAATTTTGTTTTGTATCTGTGATTTAGGCTTCCAATTTTTTTCTTTGTGTTTGTCATTGACAGAAACATTTGGGAATCATTGTTACTATGGAAAAACCTAAAGGAATGTTTGCAATGTTCAATTTCTTTGTATTAATGTTACTTGATTTGCTTTTATTTTGCGAGATGATGATCCATCTGGTATGGACATAATTGTTTATCTGAAATATTTATTTTACTCACCTCATTTAGCACATGCAGGCTTCTAGTCTATTTGGTTTTACAAGAAAAACTCTGATGATTTTGTATAAACTCAATGTTAAATAAATGCTAGTTTCGATATTATTAATGAAGTTTTCGTTTTAAAAATTCTCGAATTTTTCTGTCTTTTTAATTTACCATTTATTTATAATTATAAGATTGAATTCAGCAGGTCTGGACATCTTTTAAAGATCTTATATTTACTAGAAATACTCAATCAAATTCTTTGACAGAATTTCCACCTTAGCTTGAAATATATATAGACGACACATAAAGATGAAAATCCTTGGGATGTTCTAAGTTTTGGTTATCATTAAAGTAAGAGAGTAAGACAGATTTATTCTAACTATATAATGACCTTTGACCTTCCTATTATGGTTGCATGATGGCATTTAGAGATGTCTAGATAAGCATAGTTTCAATCCATTGATAGGAAAACATTTCACCGATCCAGCCACTTCGTGTCGGATTTCAAATTACCTAATAATCTGTGTAAAGTTCTACAGATATTACACAATAATCTGTGTAAAGTTCTACACGCATAGAATGCATCCCAACACACAGCCACTCATAACTCCAAACCGTTTGATTCATTGCATGTGTGATGCAGAATGATTTTAACCAAAGAATGTGTTGTTTATTATTATGTTTGTTCCTTCCTTTTGTTGAATTTTTTGTAGTTGGCAATAGCACTCACTGTGTTCACAAGTTTTAATCGAAAATCAAAATGTCAGCTTCATATCATCACTAAATTAATTACAAATTCACTCTGTGTTTTAGGCTCCGATCATTCGCTTTGTCACTTTGACAATTTAGTTTATTTTACTTGTCACAACCAAGGACAAGAAATTATAATGTTAATGAATATGAAAGAAAAATATCGTTGAAACTCCTTCAGACCAAGAGATGATAAAATCTGACATCTCTATTTATGATTCTGTCTTGGCATAGATTTAATAAATATCATTTTGAGAAATAAAAAATATTTCACAATAATATCTAAGATATTTTTATAATTTCATTGTGATAGTAGCTCTAATAAATTTGGTGCTCTTCGTGTTTCTTGTCTTTTACAACGCAAGCAGTTCTGTAAGAATTTCTCATATACGGTATATGTTTAACATTTTTATTGAAATATACATTAATATTTATTACGTGCTTATTTCAGTTAAATTGAAATCATATAACATTATTTTCAAAGCCACTTGTGTCTTGCGAAAGGGAAAAAATTATAATCTTTTTTTTTTTAAATGATATTTTTTGTGTGTGATTTACTTCAGTGATATCATTGTTTTTTGTGTTTTTTTTCTGCCTTGTACCATCTGAACTGGAAATCTATCCCTAGTCACACCGCCCAGTGCCATAGAGGTTTCATATCATGATTCTACTTTTTAAACAAAAATTAAAAGCCTATAGAAGATCTTACATTTCTACCTATTTTTTGGAAATTATGATGATGATGTTGATGTTGATTTTCAGCGCTGGCGCTTGCTTTGTTTCTATTTTAATGGTTGATTGTTTCTTCCATGTTTTGTTGAATATTGATTATATTATTATGATGAAAAATCTACTGATGTTCAATAAAAAATTGTTACGCTATATTACAATAAGGAAGACTATTTCGTGATTTTCTTGTGCATATTTGATTTCAAGTGTGAGAATGTTTTTGTATGAACAGAGAGAGAGAGAGAGAGAGAGAGAGAGTATAATGTCAAAGTTGGTCACGCAAAACCTGAAGGGAAGAGCCTTAAAAACTCTAAAGGTCCAGAGGAAAGACATAGCATAACTCAAGAGCAAGATCTGCACCCCAAACCTTCGCACTCAGAGCACTGACTAAGCACTTATAACATCAAGAAGGATGGGTGGGGAGGGGGAGAGTAAATAAAGGCATGAGTAGAAATGCTGGGTTTATACGCGAGGGATGGGTAGGGACGCCATCACATTGGGGTGATCAGCTGCTTGGCTTAATATCTTGAGCCAGAGAAATTCAGCCTCATGGTGCTGGCCCTACACTGTAATGGTAAAAGGGAATTGGATAAGAAAGAAAGAAAGAGGATGGGTAGGGTGGTTTAGGGCATGAACATGTGGAATAAATAGGTGGATATTATTTCTCACTTGAGACAACACACCTAGAGATGAGTCCGATGGAAGATCTGGAGGACATAATATTATGCAGGACAGTGGCGACAAGGAGACACGGACTTCAGATGTAGTGAACTAGAAGGTGAAAGATCGAAGCTTACGTCTAAGGCCCCAAACAGTGTGGCAATCATCACATCTCGCGGACATTCTCGTTGCTATTTCTCAGTGAAGACCCAGGAAGGTCTAATAACCCCGTCTCATGCGCACGGAGTTTTCCTGTGTTTTCACTGTGAGAGTGACGGGAAAATGAGCGAGATATGATGCCATTAAGTGTGATTAATGCCTCACAAGTTTATGTCATGAAATTTCGTTTGAGACCACCTAGTCGTCATGACAATAAGAGTGACGGACGCTGGTCTTGAACAACCGATAATAAAAAAAACAACTTATCGTCTTCATAATATTATGTACACAAACTACCTTCCTGAAACACCATGCAAGCAATGTGTCGTTCGTTACACAAGAAGAAAGACCCTTGTATGAAATATGTTTTTCCAAGAATACAAAAGGGCACTTTGCCAGCTCTTCGAACACATGCCTTTGATCGCGGTTACTGTGTTCTGGATGTTTCAGTTTCAGACAAAATAAAAAAAGAACATTTTAGTACCATTCATTATGAGTTGTTTGACGTGATTGTTCGACCACTGCTTGTCACTGGTCGCCCACCTTGGCAGTCAACAGGAACTTAATCACCACAACCACCACCACCATCATCATCATCTTCTTCTTCTTCTTCCTCTTTTTCTTCTTCTTCTTCTTCTTCTTCTTCTTCTTCTTCTTCTCTTTCTTCTTCTTTTTCTTCTTCTTCTTCCTCCTCTTCTTCTTCTTCTTCTTCTTCTTCTTCTTCTTCTTCTTCTTCTTCTTCTTCTCGTTCATAATAATGATGATGGCTACACCAGCTTAATCGTCCTGTCTCCTCGTGCCGAGGTCATTGAGGCTCAAACACAGCTTGACACAGGTCGGTGGAAGCCTGCAGGGCACTGAATACTCGGCAGTTCTTTTTAAATATCATCATGTTGTCCTACTCTGCTTGATCACAAGTGACAGTGGCAAGTGGACTTGTCCGAAGTGAAGCTAGTGTCAGATTGTATGTTTAAACGTAGTGTTTTTGTACACCGTAAGTGCGCATGCGCATTGCTTATTATAGGGTAGACAGCTGTCCACTCGTAATAAGATAATATCAATACAAAATAACATGATTGAATCGTGATTTTTGGTCAAATTGTCGAGTGAATCGTTTGTTTTTTTGTCAAATTGTCGAGTGGACAGCAGTCTACCCAATAATAAGCAATGCGCATGCGCACTTACGGTGTACATAAACGCCACCATGTTTAAAGGGTTCCAAAGTTGTTGGTTTTGCGCTCTTTTCAACACAGAAAGGTAAAGTGTGGAAATTAACGCTCCAATAGAAGATCCACGTCTTTTGATAAAGCGTTACCATATCTAAAAGGGAGTACGGTGAGAAGGAAAACATTGTAAAGAAAGGATTATTTGAAAGCACGGGCCGCCACCTTATGGTTTATGAATGTGGATCGGATTAATCAAATAAACAGAATTACTAAAGTGAATGTAAACCATCAGTAACCAACTATTAGGTAGGTATAAGAATAAAGATGTGGGCGGGAATCAATTTCTTTCTTTCTTTGTCAATAACCTTTTAGTACCTTTTGGTGTAAGGGTAGGAATCAATTTCTAATATTGTGTAAAGAGGTGATAAATTGATTTCTGAAGTTAAGCGAAAAAATGCAATCGCGAGAAGTGGTAGAAGTTTATTTTTAAAATATATATAAACCTTACACTGGTGCCGAGGTGTAACGAGAATAAAGAAAATGTTTTTTCAGCGTTTGCCATTATCGCGAAAGACTATTATATTCCGGGCAGAGGGCGAGGAAAGCATCGTTCTGTACAACTTTCTTTCTTATCCAGTTCCCTGTTACCATTACAATGTATGGCCAGCACTATGAGGCTGGGTTTCTGTGGATCAAGATATTAAGCCAGGCAGGTGATCAACCCACTGTGACCTTTGTGACAGGGATTAATTTTGCCCGGACAGAGGCCTTGCGGCCTACTCTTATCGATTTTCAACTGCCAAGGGTTCTTTTACGTGTGCAACGTGTACACGCGACCTCCGAGTTTATCGGCCGTATCCGATAGGACTAGGTTCTTGATCCCACCTACCTGAATAGGATCAGGGGAGTGTCATAGGGTTCTTTAACGTGCGCAATGTATTATATATAACATACGTTTCGGACAGAGAGCGAGGGAAGCATCGTTCTGTACAACGCGCACACAAATATAAAGTATTTGTACCAAGTACTGTGACATTATGGGACTAGCGTGGGCCTCAAAGTCAAAAGCTCTCTGGACGAGCGTGAGGCGTCGACAACATTTTAATCGTCTCAGCTCCATTCAACTCTGTCTTGAGCAAACCCTTGGAGCTCATTCCATAACTTTCCTGTTTCTCCTCTTTCCTCCATATTATTCTTGTTGCTAATATTATCTCGTTCATTCTTTTTACTGCCATGTTACCCAGCGGTGTCCACGAAAGACTGGCTGTGTGCTTTTTTTTCTTTTCATTCTCACTTTCCATCTGCACTCCATTACCCCAACTGTTGCTGAGTCTGTGTACTTATTATTATGACGATCTCTTTGTTTAATCTACTCTATTTTCCCATTTAATTTGGAATTTATTTTTTTAGACGGCATCGCCGTTCAACGTCTCTTAATCAAATAGAAGGTAGGAATATCACCCCCCTCCTCCCCCGACACACACACACACACACACACACACACGCGCGCACACACACACCCACCCACCCACCCCCACACACACCCACACATACACACGTCATATTTGAAACGGCTGGGATCATCACATTTACTTCCTGTGATATCAAAATGTTACAGTCAATAGTCAACAATATCTCTAATAAACCGTGTTTCTTTGTGTTGCAACACGTTCATTCATTGGCTATGCACCGCGACGGACAATACTCTCTATTATTTGATTACCATAATGATATGCGGTAAGTCCCGTTGTTTGACTGTTTCGCTACGCCACTGTTCAAACAGCCGCAACAAACAAAAGGGGGTATTGTTACGCGCCAAATCCAATACATTAGTAAGTCGCATCATCGTCTCCTTGTGTTGTAAAGACATGCTACAGTGGCAAAAAGGAATAAATACTAGGCAAATGAATACTCTATAATTTATTATGCCGAGCTGAGAGAAAAAAGAAAAGATGTGTTGGGTAAATAATCGAGACTATTAGAACGGATGTCGCGATCGATAGACAATTAACTCGTTGATAACGAGGGACTGATCAAACCCAGAGAGACCGTAACAGTTACGTACTACTACCAACGATGACAATTACAATACATAATAATATGATAAACAACTGAGCGTATGAGTGAGGAAACAATAAGAGTTGTCCCCTTGGATTGAGTTTGTTTTTTTTCACAAAAAAGGTGACTGAGTTCTACTCACGACAGTTTCGAAAATTTTCGATTTCGACAGAAGCCAGAAGCGACCAATAGCAGAATATTTTGAATCAAACATTAGCACACAAAGGAAAAATCACTCTCTTGCTGACCTCGGTAAAACGCATGAGTCGTGTATCTAATTATTGACAATCCTCGATATTTCTATGTATCAAAGGATACACGGGTGTTATGTAGTGCAGGATGCGAGGGTGGTATGTAGTGCATTTGTAATCAGCTTTCAACATAATACCGTTCCCATTAACAAGTACCAGCATATAATCAGAAAGTCACATTATGTATGAAAAAGGTGATACACTACCCTTCACGAGGTGTGCTGATCACAACTTGGAATGAGTTGTCGGTTCACACAATACATCTTTTCTGCTTGTTGTTTGGCCTGGGCCGAACATTCTTTTAATAGCTATAAGCCATTTCATAAGTCTTTCAGGGTCGGAATGGGGAAATCGAAACAATTTTCTCTTCCGAGCCCCTTATTAGTCAGTTGATGCAACCAGGGGTCCAAAACGACGTTACCAGGATTGTTGATATGATAACACAAGGCCTAACACTGTACCCGTTGAACTCTCTCAGATTGACCTTTGACACGGGAAGATGTTACTATAAATAGCCCAACTTGAAGTGGTCTATTAATTTTAGGTTGTTTGAGAGCAATGTGTAGAATATAGTGCGGCCGGAAATAAATGGAAAGTGTTTTTCCTGATTTTCTCGGCTATCACGTAATGGAAGTGTATGATATTTTAAGCGAACCTCTAAATCAATTTGTCTCAACTAAAACAAAGTTTGGACTGCACTGATGCATATTCAAAAAAGTTATCTTCTTTAGCCTATCTTCTAATAATATACTTTTTAAAAACTTTTTTTTATTATTTGTAATTTACAAATACAGTTTTAACCGCAAAGTTGCAGGATCTCACTCGGTGATACTCCTTAACTCTTTCCAGACGTACGGTTTCCGCTTGACATGGTGATACTAAAAGTGGTGTAACGAGAAAAATAGATAGACAGTTTATGCTTCAAATTGTTCAGTATCCGATGGAAAACACTATGCAGGGAAGCAATTAAAAAAGGAATAAGAGAAGAGGAAATTGAGATATGGTGAGGATAAAAGTGATGAGGTAAGACGCACCCACGTCGCCCATATAGTGGCGATACGTCCGGAAAGAGTTAACTCATAGTTTTATTAGCCTGCTCGTGTACGGCAAAAAAATGGATTCAACAACATCTGCTGCATACTACATCATGCTAGTTGTGCATTGTATTGACTAGCAAATGTCTGATTTACGAATTAGCATTGAGGAGGCCGTCGATTGTATGCAACAATTTGTATGGTTATGGTGGTGGTGGAGGAGGAGGATGAGGAAGTAGGGTGGAGGAGGAGGAGGAGGAGGATGAAGTGTGGTAGAGGAGGAGGAGGAGAAAGTGGTGGTGGTAGAATTCAATTCTAAACTATGCTATTTTGACATCAAAATCATTTCTTCTGACAATCTAATAAGTATATCAAAATGTGTGCACACTCTATAATGAGTACATGAATGCGCACTGATAGTATTCCGTACAAAAAAACACGCGATCGTATTCTAAAAACATGGAGTCTGAAGGGTTCCTTGCGAATTTTACATGCGAATTATGAAAAGCAACACATTAGGTAGAGCTCACAGCACTTTGATATGATTATCTCAACCCACACCACACTAAGCGATGGTGAGGATACTCTTAGAATTGGAGAGCCCTCCTCCCAAAAAAGCTTTTGGAGGTAGACATTTAATGTTAGCTCCATTATAATATGATGGGTTTTGTTCATACTGCGTTCATTGCATTGTTTGTTTCATTCGTCACAAATGATTTGATGAAATGAGCGCACGAATGACTCGACTAATGAACTAGTGTTCAGTTGTGTTTGGTGGTCGGGGTGCCTGCAGTTATGGCGGTTATCTCGTGTGCCTTTCATGGCTGAACATAGGGCTGGCCCCAACACTGCCCTGTGCCATTAATGGGGCTCGATCAAACACACACACAATGACATGTAGATGGTATTTCTAAAATGGATGACTAGATATTTTTTAATTTGTTTGTTTTTTTTTTTGTTTTTTTTTTGCTGTTTTATGTCTCTATCGACACAGGTAGGTCATTTCGGCGCCCGTTATTTCAGTCACCAAATGTTTTTGTAATGCGCTTTCAGACCGATTGTAAAGTAAAAAAAAATAGCAATTATACAGCGTTACATATCCACGAAGTTCATCATTCTCTGTGCGCTTTACAATGTATAGTTTATTCCCGGCAGGCCATACCACTCCTGTATTTTTCTCAACTCCATGGGGAGTATATAGTGCGAGCTGCCTGTTAGGCGCGTGAGCACTAACATTCTGACACGATCGTTTGCTGCCGTCGGCCGGTAAACAAAGTTAAGTGCCTTACCCAATGGCACAGCGCCCGAGTGGTCACCCGTCCAGACACTAATCACGAACACTGTAGCTTGACCACGCTGACCGGTTTACAGTGTTCTGACCGTTTGACCATCGTAGCCGCCGCACCAGAATGACCCGACAATGACCCAACACAAGTTCAACTTAAAATAATTATGTTACTATCATCAGGGAGATACGTCGCTGCCCTTGATGCGATCAATAGATCTAATGGATTATCTACGAATTCCGACTCAAGGACCACTTTACCCGTCACATATGTCACCACTTGGTTTGTCTACTCATCCAGCCGCTGATCTGGCTACAATGTAGGGCCCGCTCTACGAGGCGGATTTACTCTGGATCAAGATATTAGGCCAAGCAGGTTATCAGCCCACTGTGACTTTTGTGTGGTAGGAGTGGATTGTGCCCAACATATGTGTTGGAATTTGCACGAGACTTTATGAATCGGTAGATATTGCAACACGTTTTGAGAGTATAACCAAAGATGATCAACAATAAGATAGTCAACGCAATATTTTTTTTACCGAGGCCGCATGAGAGTGCTGTCCCTTTATTAGCTAGTGTTCCCAGACTTCTCTTATTGTTTTGGTTCGTTCAATACTCGATACAAAACGACATGGTCGCAATGCATTCTTTTATCAAAAGTATGTTAACCAAAAACTATATCGCACTAAAATCATAAAATGCGTTCTATCCGGTGCACGCTATTGCACAGTTATTATCTAGGGTGAAAGGGGAAACAACTCTTTAAGTTTCCTCACTCATTATATAGTGAAATACGCCGAATTGACTCTTATTTTGGATTATCTTTGGTGTAACGTCTTGAAATCGAGGAAGGTTTTGTGTTCACCCTGTACACTATGGTTTAACGCAACCGGACATTTTCTGTACGGTCAATGTGGATATTACGGACAAGGCCTCTAAGGCTAGAACCACACAAGGCCACTAGGGCTAGAACCACACCAGGCCTCTAAGGCTATAACCACATCATGCCTCTAAGGCTATAACCACACAAGGCCTCTAAGGCTAGAACCACATCAGGCCTCTAAGGCTAGAACCACATCAGGCCTCTAAGGCTAGAACCACATCAGGCCCCTAGGGCTAGAACCACACCAGGCCTCTAAGGCTAGAACCACATCAGGCCTCTAAGGCTAGAACCACACAAGGCCTCTAAGGCTATAACCACACAAGGCCCCTAAGGCTATAACCACACCAGGCCCCTAAGGCTATAACCACACCAGGCCCCTAAGGCTAGAACCACAC
>JARBEQ010146586.1:0-13249 GCA_030265355.1 Tritonia tetraquetra | reverse complement strand
TCTCTCTCTCTCTCTCTCTCTCTCTCTCTCTCTCTCTCTCTCTCTCTCTCTCTCTCTCTCTCTCTCTCTCTAGAAATCAGCTTCTGTAGTTGTTCAACCGTCACTCCCTTCCATTGTTCTTTGTGCTATCCTGTAATATAACCTGTTAGATCATGTCGTATTCGTACGTTGTTCCTTTCTGCAGGTCCACGTTGATAGCTACATCTGGTAAGGTCTCCTTTTACTCATTGTTTGTCCAAATCCCCCATGATACTATCTATTTCCGGTACTGTTTGTCCCTTTTTGAGTCCACGTAGCACACTCCAACCAATTGCTTCGTTCCTTGTCCCAATCGTCCTCAAAAACACCAATGTAATCGCAGTGCATTCAGAATCGATTCTATGATAATAATAGTAATAGGACACACACAGACAACAAAACCCATTCCATATATTCTATCATAAACTCCAAGCTTGGGTCGTTTCAATCAGATTCCAAATCCATCATAATATTACTCGGAGTTTTTTAATAAAAAGAAAAAAAATGAATAATGAATTAGTGACGGAAATGAGGTCGTATTTTTAGCATCTTCCTTGCATAACCCAGGAGCCGCCTCCAATAGGGCGAAAGACGAGCGGGCATAACGGGCGGGGTCCAAACATAAACCATCGGTCTTGAGCGATAAAACAATCTCTTGAGAATTCATTTGCACTTTATATCGGCGTTTCGGTTCGAGAGTTTATGGGCTTCCATACAGTTCTGTGTCCAGACATTGCCTTTTTTCTGGGGCGCTGCTCGGCAATTTCTAGGGGGAATCCCCGAGGGACGGCCTGGAACAGATCTGCTGGCCCCGCCCCCCTAACCCACTTTACGGTCTGTGGGCATTTTTTATATATGATTGGGTGGTTTGTTTGTGGGAAATTCTATGATTTGTGGCAAATATTGTTATGTTCTTTTTGTCCTCTCTTTATTGCATGTGGGTTTGTCGTTGTATCTACTTCTGGTCTTTCTTTCTTTCTCTCCCTTTCTCTCTCACTTATTCTCTCAGCTCTCTTTCTCCCGCTCCTCCATCTCCCTCATTTTATTTTATCTCTCTGTCTCTCTGTCTCTCTCTCTCTCTCTCTCTCTCTCTCTCTCTCTCTCTCTTTCTTTCTTTCTCTCCCCTCCTCTCTACCCCTCAACCCCTCTCGCTGCTTCTCTCCCAGCCATCCTTCATTATTGTTTCTCTCTCTCTCCCTCTCTCTCTCCCTCTCTATTTCTCTCTCTCTCCCTCTCTATTTCTCTCTCTCCCTCTCTCTCCCTCTCTCTCTCTCTCCCTCTCTCTCTCTCTCCCTCTCTCTCTCTCTCCCTCTCTATTTCTCTCTCTCCCCCTCTCTCTCCCTTTCTCTCTCCGTCTCTCTCTATCCCTCTCTCTCCCTCTCCCTCTCTCTCTCCCTCCCTCTCTCTCCCTCTATTTCTCTCTCTCTCTCTCCCTCTGTCTCTCTCTCCCTCTCTATATATATATCTTTTTCTTCTTCATGTTCTCCTACAGAATTACCCATGTACTTCATGGTTGTGTAAACTCGCATCGCCTAAGTGTTATTCCCTGGTCAAATCCCCCACCAAAGGAAAGCAAGATTGAACGCCAGGCTATCACGTTGTAATTCTTTGATCTGGTTACAGTAGTCTGTCAGTGAATTGATTCAACGGTTATGTTTTGCAAACCTTGAGAATTTAGGAATTATGGTAGCTACGTATGGTAATATTTTAATGATGATGGTGAGTGATTAAATGGATAACTGATTGCACTATAGATGTGGCGGTGCGGGGTTCGAATCCTAGAGAAGCGGCGATTGATTTGTTGGGACTTCGTGATCCGTAATCTCCAACAATCTGCCAAATGGAATTATGGAGACGGTCGATTTACCAGGAGTCAACGAGGTCACCGCGTTGTAAAAGTTGTAGCCTTGCTCGGTCATCTGTCACGTGACCGGCGTGAGTGGACGGTGCCGCTTGGAGAGAGCAGTGTATGTCCGGTACCCCACTAACCTCTGACCCTCCCCCACCTCCCCCACCTCGGGCCCGATGGTCATCCATTATTTATGAGTGGCCAGTCATGATTATGGGCATGGCTGTAATCGTGATAGATATTGGGTCGAGTACATTCTCTTGGTATAGATCTTATCTTTGTCTATAGTATCCTACGGTTCCTCATTGGTACTTACATTGGAATTATTGTACTCCTGTGACCACCCTTTGACTGAAATTGCATTTCCTCCCCTCGTCCCATCCTCCCTTTTACTGACAAGAACGATGCTATACGTCTTCATCGTTTGCTATGACAATGACAATACGGGTCGTTACAAATAGTATGGACAAATAACTCCCATCTCATTATTTACACACAGTAGGTCATTTAGAGATTTATGCATTTTCCAAGATATGATATAGTTATATCGTGAAGACGTACGCCTAACGCCTGGTGACACACGAGTCGTGCGACATGCAGTGAAATACGTACGTATGTCCGACTAGTGTGGCATGCTCTTGTACGTACAGTGGCTAACTGCAATCCTGCGACACGTATGTCTTTGCTTGTCTAGCGGCGTCATCGAATCGCGTGACGGTGTTTCCTATGATTCACGTTATTAGTATACAAGCCGACATGCCGTCTTTATTGTGGTACTATAAGAAATGAGGCGACTCATTTGAAGTAAACCTAAAACATGTTCTTTTGTTGTTTTCCTATGATAGACCGAGTCCAGTTTATTTTGTGGTTTTTTTTCTCTCGTGACGCTGCCCTGGACTGGCAAGCTGGGCACGTATCGATGGGGATGTAATCGGGTCTTATGATACCTCGTTAATACTCGATACCACATTACACAGTATCGTGATTTGATGGTTATGGTTCTATACGATACATTATGAAACTACCCCAAAAATTTAGTGATGATCTTTAGAGTATCGATTGTAGCTCACGGATTTTATTGTCTGGAATTTGGATCGGTACGATGGGAGTTGGAGGCAGAGTTGCCGTTCGAAGACGTGCGTTTCGATCTTCACCATCGACAAACCTCTTTTCTTTTAGACTATTTTACTGGCACTAAAACATTGTCCTGAAACATTGGCGCTGCGTCTGGGATGTCCTTGCTGTATCGAGAAGTCCATACACCTCTGTCTGTAGGTAGTGAGTTCGAATCTCTTATTTTGTCCAGTCTAAAATTCTTGTAATTCTAGGATACCAATGATCTCAACCACCTCTCTCCTCATTTCCCCATCCTGTCCCTTCACAAATGGGTAGCCCAGAGTTTGTTGATCTAGATGTGTACATTATGAAAACATTTAATTTGTTTTCCAACTAACAGCGAGCAATTTGGTGAGTGCAGAGCCTGGTGAATCCAGGCAAAGTCAGGGCTGAGTGTGACGCTGATGAGGAGACGGCGTGTTTTCTATTGAATAGATCTAGCTAATTTGTGGAAATATCATCTTTTTGATGTTGGCAGGTTTGTCTGCAGTTTCTTTTTGAATCTCTCATTCGTTATCTCTCTCCCTATATATATATTTGTCTATCGTTCTTTCTCTTTCTCTCCCCCCATCATACGCACACTTTCTTATTCTATCCCTTCTCTCTTTCTCATGCCCTCTCATTTTCTTTCTCCACAATATCGCATCTCTATGGATGTGTGTATGTAATGTTATGCGTGTATGTGTGTATGTAATGGTATGCGTGTATGTGTGTATGTAATGTTATGCGTGTATGTGTGTATGTAATGTTATGCGTGTATGTGTGTATGTAATGTTATGCGTGTATGTGTGTATGAAATGTTATGCGCGTATGTGTGTATGAAATGTTATGCGTGTATGTGTGTATGAAATGTTATGCGTGTATGTGTGTATGTGTATTTGCGAATTGTTCGGTTGTTTGTATATACTTACGTGTTATATTAAGATGTGTGTCTATGTATACGTATTTTGTCTGATTATGTAATTGTATAGATCTACATTGATTGATATCCATCACGTTATAATATGTGTATTTGACCAATGTACCGATATAGCATTTTAAATTATATGTTATGATTTGTCTTCTACGTATGTTACCTTTTATTTGTATCATGATTTTGTAAATTGTAAAGCGTATTGAGCGGGATCTATAAAATGTTATTATTATTATTATTATTATTATTATTATTATTATTATTATTATTATTATGTATTATTATGTATTATGAATGTTTGTATGAGTCAATCTCCTCTCCTCTATTTCTTTACCTTCCTACCTGCCTTTCTTATCAATCCGATATTTCAAACACCGTTCCAAGCGTCGATCTTCACGCTTTAATCCAGTCAAGAGTGGTGCTTTGCGGATAATACCAAACATTCTTCCCGTGAACTGCCAGAGTGGATTAATTACCTTATCCTTGTGTTTGTGTGTGTATATCTTTGTGTGTTTGTGTAGGTGTCTATGTGTGTGTGTCTGTGTGTGTGTGTGTGTTTTTTATATGTGTGTTTTGTGTGTGTGTTTGTGTAGGAATGCGCCTGAAACTGAGAGGTTCCCCATCTCATCAAAACTTTTTTTCATTAAACGGAATGTGTTATTAAGAATTAATGGAAAATGAACGAAGTAATGAGAAAAAGGAAAGAAATGAAATGTTAATTACATTAATTACATTAATTACATTAATTGCCTTTCTGATATGTATGATTACTATACTGTTTTGTTGTTTGTTTGTTTTGTTTTTTAATTCCACAAGCAGATTGGCAAGAAAGAATATTTATGTGTATCTGTCTGTCTGTTTATACATCTATGTCTTGTAGCTGTTTCTATCTATTAACAAAAGGCTCGTCTATCCATCTATGTCTGAATATGAATCTCGCTATAACCCAGAATACTGTGTTAAAATTCGGCAACTTTCCTACGAATGATGAATTTCATTTTTACTGGGGCTTTAGAATATTCGGATATGTATTTGGATGACGTGGAAAGTGTTCTCGAAGTCCTGGGGTGAACATTATGCGCTTTCTCGTGACAGTTTAAACAGATTTAGAGAGTATAATCTTACCATTGATATAAACAAACTTAACATTTCTATCTGACGCAACTTTACAATATCTCTTCTTCTTCCGTTAATTTGCAGACCACCTCTGGTGTATTGTCGCAAAATGATATACATAATACAAGTCATCTAATCTAATCACGAAAACACTGAACAAAGGATATAAGGGCTCGCTCATTGTGTGACCCATCTTCAAACTGTCCCAGAAGGATTGTACCTCGGTTGTGGCAAATTGTTCCACAGTCTTATGTCAGATGGGAAGAAGACTGCATAATATGTTTGTTAGTCCTCGAGTGTGGAACGTGGTAAACTCTGACATATTATTATTGTTGGACAATGACACGTAAGACCGATTGTAGCAAACGTGGCAGCATTAACGACTTCCCAACGCCCAAGACTCGGAAACAGCTGATGCGCTTCCTTGGCATGTCTGGGTACTACCGACGGTTTTGCTCGCGCTACTCCGACATCACCGAGCTGTTGACTGACCTCTTAAGGAAGGGGGTATTTTCAGGTGGTCCGGGGGAGTGCGAGAGGTGCCTTTCGGTCGGTCAAGGACATCCTGGGTAGCGCACCTGTGTTACGCAATCCTGATTTTGATATTAGTAATAACAATAATAATAATAATAGTAATAATAGGATTTTTATTGTCCTTAAAAGGCTTTTTTTGTTTGGTTAACAATGCTCCATTACACAAGTTCATTTTACTATGGCGACCGATGCTTACCTGTATGCCGCTGGCGCCCTATCAATACAATTTTACAGTGACTTTTTACATCCCATTTTGTTTCTGTTCAAAGCAGCAATAATTCCACACGACACTAATGATATGTTCCGTTCGTGGAATGCTAAGAAATGCACGAAAACTGATGACGTCACAGATATAGATTCAATACGAGCATCATTCATTAACATGTAATGCCTGATTCTTTCGAAGTCCTCTCGTGGAACCACTGATCACCCAGGGGCTAGCAAACACACTGTACGTATAGCCCTGGATTTAGTAGAGCATCCTTTCTCGCTAACGCTGTAAACCATTTTAAGAAATGGAGAAGACGGGAGAGAAAGAACCCATTAGTGAGAGAAGTGTGCCTAACAGGCGAACCAAATAAAATACATTAGTAGGAGAGTACTAGCATAAATAAAAGGCGAGAGGGAGACTAGACACATGAGTAGGGAAGTCGGGATTTCTCTCCTTCTCCTCCTCCTTCCTCTCCTCCTCCTCCTTCCTCATTGATTGAGGGGGGTCGATATCGATGTGGGGGTCGGGGGGGGGGGTCGATACTGATGGTAGGGATGAACCCGATAAACGACCTGAGATGAAGGCTTAAAACCTAACCTTGCTCTATAATGGCACCATGTCTTCTACGTCCTCTTTCCACCACCACCACCACCACCTCTCCTCTCCTCCGCTCCTCCTCTCTTCTCCTCTCCTCCCCCTCACCATCCTTCTCTCCTCACCCTCTCCTCCTCTTCCTCTCCTCCTCCTCCTCCTCTTCTTCATCTCTTGCTCCCACTCTCCGGTTTCCCCTTCTCCGCACATGTGCACACACACATTGGCCTACACACACTATCTCTCTCTCTCTCTCTCTCTCTCTCTCTCTCTCTCTCTCTCTCTCTCTCTCTCTCTCTCTTACACACACTCACTTGCGTAAAACTAACAACTTTAAACTGTTTAACGCATACGCACTCATTAACACACACGCACACACACACACACACACACACACACACACACACACACACACACAGACACACGCACACAAAATACATTCGACCAGAAAGAGAAGAGAGACGTGCACATGATCGATGGGACATGATTAATGACCAGATTTTAAATGAGTTATGTATCATTACCTTCATTCCGTGCAGGTCCATGTATGATCATAAAACAACTTGATTAGAAGGGTGACATCATTAGACATTGGGCTTGTGATGATCCATTGGGCTTGTGATGATCCATTGGGCTTGTGATGATCCATTGGGCTTGTAATGATCCATTGGGCTTGTGATGATCCATTGGGCTTGCGATGATCCATTGGGCTTGTGATGATCCATTGGGCTTGTGATGATCCATCCCAAACAACTTCCACGACAGCACTTGTCATCGCTTATATTTTTTTTGTTGGGGGTTGGGGGGGGGGGGGGTGTGTTTTGTGTGGGGTTTTGCTTATTTTCTTGAACAACGAAAAGTGGGAAAAATAATCTATGACAAGCCATAAAATGGTTCTATCCAAAAGATGACAAAATGTCACTTATCGTCTTTATGGGATAAAACACTAACCTGCCTCTCTTTGAACTGGTTTTTAGTTGTAATGCTCATCACTACACAAGTCACAGTGCCGTCCCATTGTATTTCTTTCGGGTGCAATTTTTATAACATAACGATGTAATATTTCCCCATACTGCACAATGGCTAATTGACGCCTCATAAGCTGCTTGTCACTTTCTTATTACGTTCCAATAACTCTCTTTACGATGTAGTGTCGGAGGGTACCTTACGATGTAGTGTCGGAGGACAACTTTACGATGTAGTGTCAGAGGACAACTTTACGATGTAGTGCCAGAGGACACATTACGATGTAGTGTCAGAGGACAACGTTACGATGTAGTGTCCTAAGACAACGTTACGATGTAGTGTCATAAGACAACGTTACGATGTAGTGTCAGAGGACGACCATGACGAATATGGCAGAGAATTTTAATCATTCGTGACTCGCGTCCTGTCGTGTTCGATGGAATAGATAGATAAAGATGTAGTATTATTCAAGACCAAGCTTTCTAGATGTGCAATATTTCCAAATGTCACCCCCCCCCCCCCCCCCCTCCCCTTCTTTATATTACAATCGTCTGGTCTTTATAACGCACCCCTTGTAAGTTTACAAGCTACACACTATCATAATGAACGAGAGACGTTTCACACCTTCGGTGTCAAGTTCGGTGGAGTGCGACTCGCCCATCATTACATCCCACTACGTGTAATAACCTTCTAATGCACGTGGGACGTGGTGAGTTCATATTGCGTTTTCCGTCATAGAGATGTTATCGGTGTGAGTCACGGTGCTTCAGGATTATCATCGGCGTTTTATGCAAGATTTCCTGATATATCAGAATATGTTTTTAGATTGTTATGGCTGGGTTGTTTCGGGTGGCTGGTGTCGTTGTTGTTGTTGTTGTTGTTTGGAAGGTGGTTGTCCTTTTACGATCCGAGAATCCCTTTCCCGACATGTTGATGCGTTAGAGTTATAATATTGTGATGGTCCATGGGAGTAGCTGATAGTGTCTCTGGTTGGTGTATGACATCGTTTGTGTTGTATTTCACCGTATGGGTGTTAGTGTAATAGTGTGTCCTTTGTTAATCCTTTCCATCGTCATCGTCGTCGTCATCATTATCGTCATCATTATCGTCATCATGGTCGTCATCATTATCGTCATCATTATCGTCATCATCGTCGTCGTCATCATCGTCGTCATCATCGTCGTCAATTAAATTATCGCCATTACCGTAATACCTATCTATCGCAATGTACTTTGATTTTATTTTCATCGTCATCTTCATCGTTGTCATCATCATCATCATTATTATTATTGCTAACATCATTATCATACTACTATAATTATTATTCCCGGTAAACGGATGTAATATTAGGCTACCACCACCACCATCATCATTATCGTCATCATTATCGTCCTAATCTTCAACCCATGATTACGAAGCAGGGAGTCTCTGGCCGTGGTGGTTCCATTAGGAATCAAGACGAGAGAAAATTACTCACCCGTCTTCTCATCTCGTCTTGTGCACGTCCGGTCCTGTCTTTCTTGTTACCTTTAATTCCAGCGCCCAATTACTCCCTCCCCCCCCCCTTTTCCCCCCACTCTTTCTTCCCAAAGCCCCGGCGGCACTCTTTAATCTCGCGCTTTAAAAAGATTAAATTAATGCACTGCTATTATTACTCTCAGACCATATTAGAGACAGAGGTTCTTTTTATTCCGTCCTCTCACCACCTACTCACCCCCTCCCTCTCCCTCTCCCTCTCCCTCACCCCCTCCCTCTCCCTCCCCCTCTCCCTCTCCTTGTGACTTACCTCCGTAATCCCCTGTTTTATCCAAGGTACCACCATTATTTTATTAATCGATAGGGGAAAAGTCTTTGTTGCCATGGCTACCACTTTCCTTCGTGGAAAGAAATTATGGTGAAATAATGTACGACGCTGCAGCATCTCGCCGCCTCTGGTTGGCTGAAGGAGCGCCGATGACTCGCCGATTATCCCCGCTGCTGTTGCTACTGCCATTAAATTCCCGACGACGCATCAATACCTACATAATCGGCATTTATTCCTGCTGGAGCTTGTTGTTTTTTCTTCCGTTGTTTCTTCCTAAAGCGTCTTGCAGGAAATCAATGCGACAGTTCCAAATTGTTCTGTGGTAATAATGATTGTTATTTTTAACGAACTGTCGTGGATATTGTTTAAGCTGAGGTAGTTGATAACAGTTAACCTGGGTAATGTTTGTTATTTAAACAAATCGAGGAGTTTTTAATGGCGAGCTTGCGCGTGGATCTATAATATCATTTTGGGTTTAGATAGTGCAGCAGGGGAGAGAAGTGTGTTTGGGTAGTATGTCAAGGGGAGGTAAGCGTGTGTGAATCGT
This sequence comes from Tritonia tetraquetra, assembly GCA_030265355.1. NCBI lineage: Eukaryota > Metazoa > Mollusca > Gastropoda > Nudibranchia > Tritoniidae > Tritonia > Tritonia tetraquetra. The sequence goes on along the minus strand of JARBEQ010146586.1, from coordinate 3,584 downwards.
ATTGCTTTTGTCTTAGCTGGGCGGTGACGTGTCATCGAACGTTGGAGTGTTCTCGTCCATTTATTGATGTCGTTCCGAGAGGTACAGCAGACCATACTTGAGGCTTCTGACGAGACGAGAATGAAACTGGTTATCCTCTGTGGCGTAGTGGGCAAATCGTGAGGATCGTGAGGTGCGTGGTTCGAATCCCGGCGTGGTAAGAAACCGTGACGGGCTCTATTTCCGGCTGTGTGAGTTTAAGTCCTATCTGAGACCTCTGACGTGATCGTCAAATATAGAAACCGGAGTAAAACTGGTTTTTCTTCAAGCTGGCCCGGTTGGGGGCAGGGGGAGGTTCAGATGGGCCATGAGGACGCGGGCCAGCATTTTAAGTAAGCCCAACAGGCATGGCCATATTCGTGCAATATAATAATATACTGACCGGTATTTTTAAAATCCGAAAATGTTGGATTGCGACCAATGTCCGCAAACATTGTTTTCGTGAGTAGTAAACACTATTAATAACGTTGTGACGGCGTCTTGCCGAATTCACCAATGTCAAATCCAGGAATTCATTCGTTGGCCGCTTGAGCAATAAACAAACAAGGGGGTCGCAACCCTCAGTGTCAATAAAACATGTTCAAAACTAGTGACGTACTCAAACCCTTTTTGCGCCGCAGTGTGAGTTGTTTTATTATAAATGCTTTATGCCAAAATTACTACTCTGTCCTTTGTTTCGTGGGGACGTCACAGCTTTGCAGTAACGCATTCGACTTGTACCCAGAAGGTACTGGGTTCCAATCCCACTGGCAACGTGGAGATCTTTTCCTCTGGACTTTCTCTGAGTTTTGAAAGCTCCGACGCTGTGGATTTCTTCTGGAATCGAGTCCTATAGGTGATGGACCATAAACATGAGGTCCCGCCTTTTAAGTTGCCAAGGGCGGGAAAGTAAACAACTTCATAACTTTAGAAACGTCTGGTTTGGTTTTGGGTTGTTATCTTCGACATGAACGTGATGAGGTTGCTAACCTGTCTTGAGTGCTGTCCCCTGTGTGGGAGTGTTTGGGGGGAGGGGGGGGGGGGGGGGGGGAGGTAGCTTGTTTTTGGGTGTACCTACATTTTTTTTTTTTACAATGAACCCATTAATTGGTGGTAATGAGCCCTCACGGTCTGTCTGTGACTTGAACAGTGAAAGGTAGTTTGTAGCTACAATCAAATGACTGTAAATAGATAGAAATAGTAAACAAGTAAAACACCGAGCTGATGAGGCATGAATAATTCAACCCACCCATTCACCACTCCGGCTGAATAACTTTATGCCATTAAAAAACAGACATCGATAATAATAATATCAAGAACAACACATCACAAAACCCAACAGATCTAGTTAGCTTATCTATTAGGGGAATTCCCTCTCGACTGGGAAAACCCTGTTTGCCCCAAAGGCAGATTATAATTTACCTAATAAAAAATTCCACACGTCAAATTTGCAAGTACAAAATGTAATCACGGGCAGCGTTAAGCAAAATGAAAATTGCCCCAAACCAAAAACCTCCTAACAGGGAATACTATTACCATACATTAAAACACCTCGTAGTGGTTTACTGGATATCACGCGGCCGGTAGGGGGCGCTTCGGGTTGGGTCTTCATATGTTTCTCATTGTCTAAGGCTAAAGTATCCTCTTACTCTTCCCAGCACGATATAACCAGAATTGTGTCGAAGTGCTTCTCTTCTAAAGAAAGTTGTTCGTTTTACGCTCTTGGCAACACATTTTAGGTCATATCAAAGGCGGGACCTCCAAATTATAGTCCATCTCCGATAGGTCTTGATTCCATTGGAATCATTTGATTTGTTTCGAGTCGTGTGGCGGGCGTTGAAATGATCTACCTGTGTCGATAGAGCCCTAAAACAGCAAAAAACAACAAACTTAGAAGAGTTCTTCGAATTTTAAAACGAAGAGAAAGGGGTGGAGGGGGGGGGGGAGGGGGGGGTGGAGATTTCGGGGATAATCCTAGCGAAGGTTGGAATTCATTACTCAGGCTTTCCCCAAATCCCAATGGTCTATCCCTAGAGAGTTTCGTGGATTTTAGAATGTTGGTTTGCTCCCAGAAATCTCACGCCCTCGAACCAGGAAAGATAACTCTTACCCCACAGATATACTTCCCTCTAAAAAGTTAGAAGTTGTAAATTTTACGCCCTTGACATAGTCCCGATGGAGCTTGATTCCATGAGGAACCCACATGATCAGGGCCAGGAAACACGACGAGAACGTTCAAAGGAAACAATCCCCACGTCGGGATTCGAACCCAGGACCGTCTGCACACGAAGCGAAAGCTTTACCACTACGCAACGACTTCCCCACAGATTCACCTTGCTCGCACTACTCTTAGGTTGGATTTTTAATCTATTTATATAAGAACAAATTAATTATTTGATTTATACTCCTCACTGAGTAAAAGAGAAGACATTGTAAAGCGCATGCAGCATGAAAATAGATGTACGCTATACAGATGCTGTACGTTATAAACACATGTCCTGATATTCTGGAGACGAGCGTTGAGATTTCTCCCAAATAGACGGCCAACAATTGATGGTATTATTATGGTCCAGAGGGTAAAACACAATTTTGTGCATTTTTTTTGTTATTGTCTCTGCTGCTTTTGATGGCAGAAGCCTGTCGTCATTGTTGTGTTTCCATTACGACGTCTTGTCGGGTTTGTCAATAGGGATGAGTATGCTAAGGGAATTAGAGGCCCCGTCCTCACGCAGTCTTGTATATGTTGCATAACAATAATATTATCTCAAACAGCCTTTATAAAAGCCCACAGTCCTTCACGTTACCGCACCCACCCACCAAATGTGGGTTTCCCGTGAAGAAATAGCAGTGTAACAAAAAAACACACCCATATCGTTCGTTTTGACGACACAAAGAACGATAGCTCGTTATCTATGCCGTGAATGTGTAATACAAGCATGCCACTGTTATAATGCTAATCGTGTACGCGCGTGTGTGAAAAACGGAAACCACCAGATTTATTTATAGACGCAGATAACGGACTAAAAAAGGACACGTGAACATGACCCGTTGACCCTTCAATTCAACTCGACCGCCTGGGGAATTTTAGATGACGACTCGCTGTTCCACTAGGACGCGCGTGACAAACTCCTCACCAGGAACGAAAGAGTTCGTGAGAATTACACTATTTGTTGTTATTGTTACTCCCAAGGAAGATGACGAGTAAGGGTTATACCAAGGCCCTCTGTATAACACAAAAGGTCATGGTTATGTTTTGTTATCCAAACCGCATTACACCCCTAAGGAGTGTTGCGGCCAGCTCCACGTTCAGCATTGCTAAACACAGTGCTAGAAGAACTCTGGATCAGGTAGATAAGACTAGCAGATGATCAGCCCACTGTGCACCGAACCTTGAATAGCATAATGAGCGTCACATTTTTGGGTGTTGCCCAAGTTTTGTCCATAACAACATTTACTGTTGCCTTGGTGGTAAACCCCTCAGCTATAAATAAACTGAGCAGATTTTGCCACATAAGGCCTTGGTGGTAAACCCCTCAGCTATAAGAAAACTGAGCAGATCTTGCCAC
>JARBEQ010146476.1:2431-13249 GCA_030265355.1 Tritonia tetraquetra | reverse complement strand
TGATTTGTTTGGAGCCGTGTGGCGGGCCCTGAAATGACCTATCTGTGTCGATAGAGCCCTAAAACAGCAACAAACAATCATTATGATAATCATCATCATTATTAAGCAAAGACAAAAACTTAACTTTCCCACACATAGTCATAGTCACGATCATTGACCTTGTAATAGCAACTTTTAAACTGAGACTAAAATTTAATGCGAACGCTGTCCGCAAAGTCCAAGAATCAGATACAATCTAGAAATAAAGCTCACAGACCCTAATATCTCAGCAGCCTCTAGAGCACAGATCGGGGGGCGAGTGTGAAGCCTGAAATGCCATCAACTGTGTCGTCGATACGTTCACGTGAAAAGTCTAAGATACGTTACAAGCAGCAGCCGAAGAGATACTGGGGAAACAAAGAAAGAAAATCCAGCCATGGATTACAAACGAGGCAATAGATCTCTGTGATGAAATAAGAAGCCTGACAGGGGACAACACCTCAGTGTGAGGAAGTAGAGTATAGCATTTCAGGCGATGGAGACATATCAACAAGGCAACAGAAAAACTCACAAAAAGATACTGAGGGAAAAGAAAAATTGATTTATAACCAGTGCTCGCCCATGCAGGAAGGCATTACCAATGGTAACAGCAAAAAGACGCATTCTCCCCTTAAAGTCCTAACAAGATCTTTTCAGCCAAAATCGGCAATAATTGAAGGGAAGAATGAAAAAAACTTATCACAGATAATGAAGATGTGGACTCAATACTGCGACGGCCTCTATAATCACGAACTATATCCAGACATTTCCATCCTACAAAATGCACATGAAATATCAGTGAGTATAGAGCATGATGAACTTCGTAGATGTGCGCTATATGAATTCTATACTTTATGCTTTTTTGACAACGAGAACAATCCTCTTTTTGTTAAAAGACAAAGTTGCAGAGGCAATGCCACATCTAAAACCTGGTAAACCCCTGTAATCGACATCATCCCTGCTGAACTACTAAAAAGGGTATTTTTTAATTTATTTATTTATTTATTTATTTATTTATTTTTTTTTTTTATTATTTTTTTTTTGGGGGGGGGGGGGGGTCTTATCGTCCTCACAACAATCTGATCCAATGGTCGGTTGAATGGACATGTTCACTGATAACTCTACTGCCAAAAAGAGGGATCTCAAGATAGTTCCAGAACTATCGGCCATCAAAGCAAAGTCGTGCTATGTGTAATCCTTAATCAAGGGCAGCTATTTTTCTACATTGAGGTATGTTGTTAACGTTAATGACTGTAAGCTGTTTGATGTATCCAATCGTTGATACTCGTCAGCCAGTTTTTCTTTTGTCGGTCTCGTCTGCGCTCTCCTTCTAGGGTATTATGGCGCATGACATGCAATACCACTTAATTTTCCCTGGTAAAATTATCTAAGGTGGCGTTCAGTGTTTGTATGAATGGATATAAGGCGCCCGCTTTTCTTCGACATAGACACGGACCCATAAATGGGATGTGTTCCATTGTCTAGGATTACCTTTGTCTTACGCATACGGCTTTTATTATAGATTTCATTACGAGTGTAGCGTCCTTTCTTTGTGGTCTTAGGCCGAGAAGTGAAAAGATACACACGCGTTGTACTTCGCGACGCACGTTCTGTAGGCGGCTCAATTTAATCTTTAAAATATACAGGAGCGGACTTGTGCGTTGTAAAGTCAAAAACTCTCCTTCTAAATCCCGGTACAATCCTATAACTTGTTTCTTCTTTCCATCCTCAGAATGTCAGACTAAAATGGTTGATAAAGACTATGACGTGACTTATTACACCCACTATTGCAACGAGGGCACTGGAATGAAGCGAATGGAGGACTCTGAAATACTATTTACATGTCACGATCAACAGAGATTGAAACTGTTTAACTTCCATGCGTTTGTACCCAAACCGAAGTATCCAGATAAATGCGATTTGGGGCGATTTTATTATGGATCTAAAGTGAATACGAGCTGTTTGCAGCCCCAAGAACGGGACGCCATCATGGGACCTTTCCTGCGAGAGCTGAGTGGAAAAACACCTGATATAGTGACGTCATTTAAACCTAATTTTAACAGGAGATTTAAGCAGATCGCATTGGAATATAACTGTGAAAATATAGGTAAGTTTTATCAATAAATCAAAGGCAAATTATTAAAACATGAAGAATTAAAAAAAATAGAAGTTGCGATTAACCAGTGACTTTTACATAGAATTAGTTAATTCTGTTTCTTGGGGAAAACATCAAATTAATGGGATGTGGCCCAAACGAAGATGCATCAAAGGATGAAAAAGAAGACTTTTACCACCAGTTACAAATAGCCACTGATAACACCAGACGAAACCAAGAAATTATGACATTAGGTGATTTAAATGCTAAGATTGTTGTAAGGTGAGTGCAGCTGAGTATGCGCTACAGGTTGAAGGTTGTTTGGTTGTTGATGGCTTTGTGCTTTGGAGACAAGAATGTTGGTAGATGTTTTCTAGATTTCAGAGTTTGAATTTTGCTAATGGATTATAGCTAAAGGTTTTTTAACATATCGCTCAGTTGTTTGTTGTATTCTTTAAGTCCAGACGCTGTGTTGATTTGATAGAGCCCAAAAACAGCAAAAAACAAACAATAAGTCTAGACGTGGCGAAAAACCATCAGGACACTGCGCCTTCCATGCTTTTAGATTGGGAACATATTGTAGATTCTCTAGCTGTCTATGGTGGGCGTGCTGAAAGGCATATTGTCAGCATATTGTTTGAGACACACACGCACACAAGCACGCATAAATTTGTGTTTTATGATTCTTATGTTGTTTGGGAAAAGTACTTGAAATTGAAAGTACCAAACTATCGGCAAGACCAGTAGGGGTTCTACAGAGCTTCCCGATTATCACTATAAATTATAAAACATAGGTACACAGTTTTCAAAATTTGACGTCAAATCTACTTTTGCCAATCCCCTGTATTGTTGTTTTTGATATCTTCATTTAAGATTCATTTGAGTAATATGTTTCCCTCACTTTTCTTTGGATAGCAACTTTTAAAGGATTATTTGAAAATTGAGGATTTTGTTACCAAAAGGAGGGGGAAGGGACACACCCTGTATTATTATTTTTAATTTTTGTAAATTTGATGCTCATTTGTGATTTAACATGTTCTACCCTTTTCATTTTATCTGCAGATGATAAGAAGGTTGATATGTGTGAACCACGGTCTGAAACCTTTGATGGAAAAGTTAACGTCAGTCTGTATTTCAAGGAAGATACATATAGACGAATTAAGGATCACACATCATGTTACTGTCACTTCACTGCTGTCAACTCGACCCTAAAAATAATTGCTCAAGCTTTTGACATTCGACTTCATAAAGGCAATCAGCTTTTTATTAACCGTGAAAAGTAAGTAAATGTCTCGCATTGTTTTTCTTTTTTAATCCAGAACAACAAAACGCCTGCAGGGGATGACTTTCCCTCTAAATTATGGAAGGAAATTAATTTCATGTCACACACCATCTTCCACAAATAATTATTCATCTGCAGTAGGGAATGCAATAAAGTTTTCAGAGACCTCTTCAACGATGTGGTGATCATCTCCTTGTGCAAAACCCAAAAGATAAATCTGACTGCTTAAATGATCATGAAATAACTGTGCTGTCTATCACTAGAAAATCCTTGCGAGAGTTTTACCTTCTAAACAGATACCCACCAATGGCTATTTTCTCCTTGAATACCAATTTTACCTCATGTCTATCCAGGTACCAAGATTATTATAGTCAATGTCTCCCATTAAGACAGTTTCATGGGAAGGTTGTTTAACATCCTCCTTTGCTCTTTATCTGTAAAAGTGTTTCTAATAACAGACTGACGAAGACAACTTATATTAAACAAATCTTTAAAATGTGGACCTGGCCAATGTATTTCCCATACTGCTTTCCATGACGAAATCTGGGTGATATGTCCCTGCAACATATCCAACGATGATTCTGTTATCATTGTTTTCATGATATCTAAAGTTTTTTTTAACCCAATGTCACTACTCAAATGTTTCACATGATGTGAAATTCCTGTGTACCTTGCTACCCTCCCCTATGATATGGATTTTCTGTCTAATTCTCCCCCCTCCCCCTTTCCAGGCTTGATTCAGAAAAGATCTATTGGTGGCAAAGTGGGCCTTTGAACTCTGACTCTGACCTTTCTCGCATCAGTCTTTCCGGCCTCAGCCTGGACACTCTACCAAGCAGTGTGTGGATGGACATATATGGTAACTAGGGAATGGGTAATGTGGGTGGAAATGGTCAGTAACTAGGGAATGGACAATCCGCTTTGGATGTACTTTGGGTCAGTCAGGAAACTTTTTTAACCCCATGTCACTACTCACATATGTCTCATGATATGAAATTCCTGTCTCCCTTGCTACCCTCCCCTATGATATGAATTTCCTGTCTAATTATTGTAGTAACTAGGGAATGGAGAATGTGGACAGACATTCATGATAACTAGGGAATAGGTAATGCCACTTTGATCAGTCAGATAATAAAGAAATAAAGGGTGGCGGAGGGAGGGGGGGGGGGGATTGATGGTATTAATAGGAATGTGTAATGATGATGATTTATCTCAATGCTATGGTGATTACAAATTACCATTATTATTTATGATGACGATGATGATAATAGTGATGATGATGATAGGAGCGGTGATGGTGATTGTAAAAAAAACAAAAACGTAAACTTTATTCATCCAATTGGGCATTTTACATTGGTGGAATCAATCATAATCAATCATAAATAAATACAGATTACATAATTAGACATTACAATACATAATATAGAAAATGCAACAGTAACTCGTGGCCTCTCATTCATTCCCCACCAATGATGGGTCGCCGATGTTCCGTGCCCCGTGAGCTAAGGCGAAGTGTCTTGCTCAAGGACACAGCGTCCGAGTGGTCACCCATCCACACACTGATCACGATCAATGTAGCTTGACTATGCTGACCGGTTCAACGTGCTATCCGTTCGACCACCGGCGTTTGGGGGATGATAGTTACATCATTGGCACCAATGATGCTGATGTTGTTGATGTCTCTTTTTTATCCCAATTTTGAGTTGTGAGCAATTTAAGAATTCATTGCTATAATGACATAGTGTACCTTGAAAGACTAGATTGACTTAGAATGTTGACAACTATGGTGACTTATGTCATTCTTCATTTTCAGGATCGAATGTGAAAATTGAATGTCATCAATTGAAAGAAGGTCAAAAAGAAATAGAGACAGAAACTGAAGACAAAAATCAACAAGCACATTCTAGCCCTTCTTCATCAGGATTTGGTGAGGATTTGTAGAGTGGTCGCTGTTTGCATTACAACTTGTTTTTTTAGCTGAATATAATACTTAGTTTTTATTGTTTTATCAGAGTGTTCTCTTACTTGATTCAAGTGGTCATAGTAAGGGATAATAGTGAAACATTTTATACTCCTTATCAAGAAGTCCATGCCTTGTGCAATATACAGCATAATCTTGATGCTTTATTAACAGAATACAGGTTTAACATGGTGGGTGTAATGGTTGTGCTGTTATATTATTATTACTATGATTATATTAAAGGGATAACTATGTAACACTTCCTACATGTTAATTGTTTGAGTTATGTCCCTTCCTGGGTAAACACTGTTTCCCTGTGTTTTGTCTATAATGTCAGTCTGCACATGTCCGAACTAAATGTAAGATGTACTAACTATCAACCACTGATTTCTTTGTCCATTTTCATGTTCTTGCTTGTGACTATCACAAGATGATAGATACCTATATAAAGTGTGGGAGTGTTATCTATATCGAAACTTTACAGTCATAATTTTGTATCCCTTGTATATTATGACTTTGGCAGTATATCTGGCACAGAGCATTCCCTTTTACTTTTATGGGATGAAGGACTAGAGGAGACAGGTTGGGGAAAGAGACAAAATGAGCTTTTATTTATTTGATTAAACAGTTTTAGTTTTAGCATTATTTTTCTTGTATGTTACGCTTCTAACTGTTCAAATCCATGATTTTATTTGTTTGTTTGATTGAACTCCATTGATACCGCACAAAGCAGTGTTGGGGCCAACCCCATGTTCAGCCATCAAAGATACACAAGATACCCGGTATAAATCCAGGCACCCCAATCACCAAGCATGGCTGAACACAGGGTTGGAAATCCTCTGCATCAAAGAATCTCAGACAAGCAGGTGATCAGCCCACTGTGTCCTAAACTCTTTATTGGCACCATGAGCAATACACTGGGCAGTATAAATCATAATCAAGGTCAAGAAACAAATTACTGTAGCCCTTGTGGTCATCTCCCCAGCTATGTAAGAACTGGGAGAATTTACCACATTGGGCGTCATGATTTTATTGTGGAATGTAATTCACCTTAGCAGCATGGATTTAATCCTAAACTCCCACAATTGGCAGATACTAACAGTTTTAGGTAAACTCCTACACTTGGCTGAAACTAACAGTATTGGGTACTTGCAAAGACATGAACCATTTTTCCTTCCATGACAAACACATTAGTCACTGTCTAATGCTATGGTGGTTTGAAGGAAGCAAAAACATATTATATGTTTATTTGATGTTTGCACGTATATATGGCATTTACTTGATTACTTGTAGTTGTTTACAGGTAGACATTGTTCATTCAATATGGGACAAAGCCCTCTAACAAATCATTCTAACACAGAGCTGGAAAAACTCTGGATCAGGTAGATAAGGCAAGCAGGTGATCAGCCCACTGTGCCCGAACCTGTAATGGCATAATGAGCGTCACATTTTTAGGTGTTGGCCAAGTTTTGGCCATAACAATATTTACTGTTGCCTTGGTGGTAAACCTCTCAGCTATAAGGAAACTGAGCAGATCTTGCCACATTAGGCGGTTCGACCATGCACTTATTCAAAATGTTGGTTTTATAAGGTGAGCTTTTAGGCAGCAGCTACTTCTTTATCCTCTATCACTTTGTTTACAATGAATGTTTTATAGGGGGCGTCCTTAGCTCAGGGTTCAAGTCCCGCCTGGTGCAGAATTTTTTCTCTGGACCGTTCAGAGTTTTCAAGGCTCTGCCCTGGAGGTTCATGTGGGATCTTCTCAAGTTATGTTGAACCGCCTTTGATATGACCTTTATGTGTTGAAAAGGGCGTTAAACTTCAAACTTAAGAACTCTAATGTTTTATACTCACAAACACACATTAGTCACAAAATTCTAAAATGTTATTTCTGATTTGCTTTTTTTTTGTGCCAGGTACGGGTTACATTTTACTCACAGCTATTGCCATCCTCGTTGTTATCATCATCATAATTGCAATTGTTGTGAAATGCCACATTTCAAGGTAGGATTTAATTAAGAAAAACAGGTTTTTAATCTCTTTTTTTTTTCAACCTTTTTCAAAACTTTATGAATGTGGTAGTTGTTTAGACTTTCTTTTAATGTTACGACTACTAAAGATCAATGGATTTACGATACACTCATGTAATCAAATGGATATACGATACACATATTTTATATATACTAATAGAGACAATCCATTTATATTACAATTGTATTTATGAATATATTGTTGTGCTATAAATGCTTAGATTTATTTTCAGTGGACAGACATGATATTGTTATCCTCTTGAACTTAAACACTATATTGTACAATCAAATGATATTTTATACGGTCTTTGCTACAATAAGATGAAGACATCAAACAGAAGGTCCCTTTCGAGGTTGGGTCAAAGATCCCATAGTAGGTGAAGCAATCTTGCCACATGTAGTAATTGCTCTAGCTTCTTCTTCTTCTACAGGTCTACCCATACAATTGTGTGGCATTGCCAGTACGTGTTCATGTTCTCCATTCTCTTCTATTCTCAGCCATAGCCTCCTCTAATCCTACTGTTTTCATGTCTTCATTTATGCAGTCCTGTAGCCTTCGTTTTGGTCTACCCTTCTTCCTAGTTTCGAAATGGCATCTCTTTAACTCTTCTCCCTACATAACTTTCAGCTCTCCTCAATATGTGCTCGGGCATCTCAGACGCGTCTCTCTTAGTCTATTAGACATGAGTCCAACTTCCATTTTTCTCTATTTATGTCGTTATTCGGCACTTTGTCCAGTTTTTGGAGACCCATCCAGAGAGAACCCTATCATCTTCATCTCTGCCATTTCCATCTGCATTTCTTGCACTTTGGTGACTGCTACCGTTTCCATAATGGTCTTATACGTTTTCCCCTTCAACCTTGGTGATACTTTCTTGTCACACAATGCCTGTCATTTTCTTCCAATTGCTCCATCCTGCCTGAATTCTTCAGGCAACCTCTTTACCACTTCCTCCGTCCTCCTGTATTGTTGACCCAAGGAATTTACACTCTTGCACTTTTGGTACCTCTTCCCCAAGCAACTTAATACTCTCTTCCTGGTTGTTACTTCCTCCTGTTTGTAGGTATTCAGTCTTCTTCCTGCTTACTTTCTTCTTTCTTTCTTATCCAGTTCCCTGTCACCATTACAATGTAGGGCCCTATGAGGCAGATTTGCTCTGGATCAAGATATTAGGCCAAGCAGGTGATCAGCCCACTGTGACTTTTTTGTGGTAGGAATTTATTTTGACCAGACAGCAGCCTTTTGGCCTACTCTTCTCGATTTCCAACTGCCAAGTGTACTTTAATGTGCAGAACATGCATGCAGGACCTCCAAATTTATCATCCGTCTCCAATAGGACTAGGTTCTTGATCCCACCTACCTTCATAGGATTAGGGAAGTAGCAAATAGGTTTATATTGAGTTTTATGAAGAAAAACAACAACTGTCACTGCTGGGATTCAAACCCAGTACATTTCGCTTCAAAGGCCACTGGGACCCCACTGCTTACTTTCATGTCCCTAATTTCCAAAGTGTTGGTCCAGGCTTCAAGCTTTTCCTCAGCTTCCTCCCTACTGTTAGCGCACAGCACAACATTATCTGCAAACACCATATCCCATGGGTTTCCCTTCTTATGCTGTCTGTTAAGCAATCCATATTGATTGCAAAAAAGCAACAGACTTAGTGCTGAACCCTGATGACCCTACTTTTACTTCAGGCAGTTCCATAGTTTTTCTTGTGGTACGCAGTCAAAACACAGTGCAAACCCTGCTCTCCTTCCCTGAACTTTTCAATTAGAAGTCAGAGTGCATACATGGCATCCATTGTGCTTCTACCAGGCATAAACTTGAACTGTTGTTTGCAGATGGTAACAATCTCCTGGAGGTGACTATCAATAATACGATCCCATATTTCCAGCGAGTGTGACAATAGATTGATGCCATTCACCTTTGCCCTTGTATATTTGGACCAGCATACTATGTCTCTATTCCTCTGGCATTTTCCCTGTTGTCATAATCTGGCATTTTCCCTGTTGTCATAACTTTATTGAACCAGTCTGTAAGGAACCTGACGCCATACTCTCCGAGGCACTTCCATACTTCAGCTGGAATATTGTCTGGTCCAGCAGCTTTACCATTCTTCATGTTTGAGGGCTTTATATACTTCATCCTTTGTGACCAATGTTGTTTCTGTCTCTTCAATTTCCTCAACTGTTCTCCTATTTCTGTTGATGTCTTATGTCTGTCTTTTTTCTTTTCGTCGTCGCATAGGGTATTTCCTCTTTCATCTTTTATCAGTTTTCCTTGATAGATGTCCGCTGAATTTTTGTTTCTGGCTTTAGCCATTCTAATTGCTTTCTTCTGCCCTCCAGGTGTATCCAGGCTATCACATAGAGATTTATAAGCTTCTGTCTAAATTTTTCCACCGCCCTTTTTGTTGCCTTATTTGCTTTCTTGAAGGCATCTTTTGTTTCTTCGGTTGCATTGGTATCTCTCTCCTTGTTCTTTGCCTTCTTTATCCTTACTGCCGCTTGTACCTCTTCATTCCATCCCAAGTTTCCTTACCCTCCTTGACATTTCCAGAACTTTCCCCAAGTATTTGTCTAGCGACAGTCCTGATAGTTACATTTACGGATGATTACTCTCAATCACTTTTCTATGTTTCTTCTTGTACAGTCTTGGTGAAATTGTCCTTGTATTCCTCCTCCTCAAGTCGCCACCATTTGATTTTCCTTGGTGCTTTATATTTCGGGTATCTCTGCTTTTTCTTTTTGCTTTGCACACCACTGGCTTGTGTTGTTTTGCTACACTTTCTCCCGGTAGTACTTTGCAATCTGTAATTAAGTTGCACATGATCTTTCTGCAGAGGATATAGTCTACCTGTGTGTTTCTTCCTCCACTGGTGTATGTGATCTTCCTTGAACTGTGTTTGTTAAAGAAAGTATTGATTATTGCTAGTCCTCCTGCTATGGCAAAATTGATGATCATTTTGTCCTCTCTATTTGCCTCTCCAAATACGTGTTTTCTGTTGTTGTCTCCCATGTGGCCATTTAAGTTACATTTTGTTCTAGCAACATACAAAATTAGACTATACCTGATTGTCCAATTTTTCAAGTATTTCTGGCTATGTGTCTACCATAAAGCCTCACCTACTCTGTGATGTGGTACAAAAAGTGAGTTTGATAAAATAAAAAAAAGGTAGGGTATCAGATGATACCTTGAGCCTGTCAAGTACGGGGTTAGGCACTATATAAGCACTATTTATTATTATTATTATTATTATTATTATTGTAAGATGTAAACCTCAATCTCCACAGCAACCAATGAAGAAGTTTGTATGGTGGCCATCATATTGTCAGATTGGTTAACTTAGGTCTCTCTAACACTTTATTGCCTGTATAGTGGCCATCGTATTGTCAGATTGGTTAACTTAGGTCTCTCTAACACTTGATTGC
>JARBEQ010146365.1:0-13252 GCA_030265355.1 Tritonia tetraquetra | reverse complement strand
TCCAGAGAAATCCAGCCTCATAGTGCTGGCCCTACACTGTAATGGTAAAAGGGAATTGGATAAGAAAGAAGAGAAAGGATGAGAGAGCTGAAGAACTTAATAGGCTGCTTACACTGCACTGTATGCTCCCGGTCCCCTATGAAGGTGAGATGAATATCAGGGATAAATGAAGTGTAAATAGTGAAAGAATTTTATGGATGTGCACTCTTATGATGCATTTTCTTTACTTCCTACAGCCGGAAAAAGCGAACGATTGATTTGGGACTTCTCACCCATCCAAATGTCATCATGGGATCCGAAGACCAGAATCTTCCTTTCCACCAATCGTGTCGATACAAATACCAACAAGCAGTCGTGGAAGTCTATGCTCGCTTCGTCATCAGCGTGCCTGGAGAAGCACCTCGTTTCTATCGTAACAAGAAGACCTATGTACGTGTGACAGGTCTTGTCAAAGACAGACTGCAGACGGCTAATCGTAATGTGGCAAGTATTGTCGGGTCCTCTGTGCAAGGAATATCCCCTGGAAAAACTGATGTCCAGGTAATGGTTGGATCTTCTTAGATTATAAACAAATTTTCTAAATTTTTCCTTTTTCAACTAAAAGACACCTTATTATTACTTAAAAAATCCCCTTGTTTTGAACAGGAAAGGTGTTCGTTATCATCATGACTATTTCTGTGTTATGATCTAACCATACAAGTTTTTCCATGCCATATTTTGATAGTCTTAATGTACATTTACAGACATCACAAGAAGGAGAACACGAAAATGTGACTTGTATCTGACTTTGACGTTATGACACATCTTTCACTGTCATTGAATGTTTGGGTTGGGAAGTTTTACTGTGAATCTTCTCAATTTTCATTTGTTATTTTTGTTGTGATTTGATTATCAACATCCGTGTTTTATTTTTCTGTAAGTTTTTATTTTTTTAATATGATAATAGATTATTTGTTTATTGCTCTACCTAATCAGGTGGTTTCTCCTACTGGGAAACTCATGGGAGCGAAAGAAATCCGTGTTGGTAAGGACAAGGTGGAGATTGAGAGACTTATGGTTCGAGTCATCAGTGGTATGGGTCTGCATATTTCTGAGGACAGGAATCTGCCCGGGGCTCTAATGGCCACTGTCTATTTGAGGGATCATTTTGTGGCACGTCAGCAGGTATGTTATATGATGTCATGGTTCATGCTTTAACTTTGATATCCTGATCAAAATTAGGGGAAAATTTGTGCTTATCATGATGAAAAGTGCATTTTAAAATATTTTTTTTTAATCACCAAAAGTGACAACATAAAGTTCTAATGTTTGAAGTTTTACGCCCTTTTCAACACATAAAAGTCACATCGAAGACGATTCAACAAAACTTGACTCTCCAGGACAGAACTGTGAACACTCTGAAAGGTCCAGAGAAAAAATCCCACGCATGACCTAACTCCCGTAATGCTAGTCCGCGAAATCGGATGTCCATTCTGGTTTTCAACACGAAGCATGAATGCGCACGCAGCCACTGGCTCAAAGTTCGAGTGTTGCAACAAACAATAAAAAACAACGCTATTTTCAATTTGCGAACCCTAAAATCCGCCATATATATATATAGGCTGTTATTTGATTGGCTGTTATTTATATGTTATTTATGGTTTCCCCACAGTTTTGTCATTAACAGAAGTTCCAAAGTTTCTATAAATAGAGGTGTAGGGGTCTAGCAGTACATTTACTTCTCTTGCCTCACCCGTCTTATCAAGGCAGACATGCGCGGGGAAGTAGATTTACGCCTACTAGATTTATCATGCTTGCCGGGAGTAAATCTACTCCCGAGAACCTTTAATGGTAAGCCTCCACTATGACCTATTTCATTCATCTAAATATTCTAGACCACAAATATGATAGCTGTGTATTTCCTCCCGCTTCAAAAAATCCATTTGCAGTTTTTAGTGAAAGAACTCTTCACAAGCATTGAAATATAATATTATAACCCCCCAAAAACCCCAGATGGCATGATGATGATTGTTGTCACTTGGCAGCGTCTCCAGCTCAGGGGTTAACACTTTAAGCGTTAATGTGATTTTTAGTGTTGCAGCCAATCTAGTCAACCTTGTTTGCTTTGTGTCTTAACCGCAATGCATTACTGGGTGCACAAGATAAATGATGATTGCTTGAAGACCAGAGTGTGATCTGCCCAGTCCATAATCTATAAAGCTGACTAAATCCAAACTCCTCTCTTAATACCGTTTGTACACTGCTGAAATTTTTACGCAAGGTACAAAATAGTTTTGATCAGGTTTGTACGCGGTCAGAACTGAAGTAGAACGGACCGTGGATTTTATAGAAAGTGCTTTGTTTCTCCGAATTTTATTTATCGACATTCATCATAGTTTTCCTTACTTCCGCCTTTTCCTTTCATTGAGTAAAATGACGTCATTGTTCTATGAGCACACGGTGCTATTATGATATTGATGCATTCAATATCAAAGGCGTGCGCATCATATTATATCTATATGAAGGTGGGAGTCCCTCTGGGTTATCTTACATCTGTGGCGGAACGCGTCCTCTGATATATCATTGTTTATACTATAATATGATATTTACATTTACAAACGGGTTAACTAAAAGTAATCAACTGTTATTGATTAAGTGCATGGCATCCCTGATAACCCAATAACCGTTGGGCGTCCCTGCTTGTGCTTTATATGTCTTCCATTGAGCAATAAACTGAAGTATAGTCATCAGGATGTAGGTCCCACTTTTCTTGTCACCTCTTTTAGGCTCATAGGACCACCCAGTTTCGGTGGTGTGAAGCGGACAAGTGACAATTTGACACTTTCTGGATAGGATGCAGGTCCATCGCAGTAACTTTCCCAAGTCTCGTTTGAGAATTGGTACCCAGTTCTACACAAATGGGGTAAAGTTTCTCTTGCCCAAGGAAAAACCGAAGTGTCTGAAGCCGGACTCTAATCCGTGACCCACGCCATGGAAGTCTGTAGTCTAGACGACTCTGCCACCTCGCCTCCTGTCATCTCTTAATAGCTGTGACAATTGAGAGAAACTGGCTTCTTGAATTAATAAGAAAGAAACACTTTGCAGTCTTGTTGCTTGCCTGGCCACAGTATGGTATAGTTTAAGAGAGGTTATTTTAAGTGGACAATCATGGGTTTTGTTTTGTTCTCCCAATGTCAGGAAGCTGTGCTGGATGTTGCAATAGAGTTCAAAGACGGGACCACTTTCCCCTTGTCCAGTATTGACCCTTCACAGTACAGTCTCGAAGTGACCTCGGTCAATCCAAACGTTGTTGAGGTCATGGAGTCTGTGACCACATCGCCTGCCCTTCCTCCCACCATCAAAGCTGTGGGCAACGGCAAAGGGGACATTATTAAAGTCACCCTCAAGGAGAGCAACGGCTGCCATAGGAGGAAGGTTCGAACCCTGGATACAGAATACGTTCATGTTATGGTGAGTTGGATTCCTTCTTTCTTTCATGAATGATAATAAAACAGGTGCCTCCATGATGTTTTACGAATTAATTTTTCATTATTTTTTTTGTGCGGTTCATTATTTAAAACAGTGTCTCTCCCTCTCACAAAATGTAAGGATGGTTAACCCATTACTTGACTTATCTCCTACTTGACAAGGAAAAGGACCTAACTCTGACCAAAATAAGGTTGCTACCATAATAAAATTAATGTTGGCCTCACTTTTCACACTACTTCAACTTTAAAAATACCATACCGTTCCGGACTAATTTCTCTTTCATTTGATATGCCCGTGTTGTACAAGAATTCAGGAATTCAAAGGCCATGTTGATCATTTACTTGTATACCCCAAAAAATTGCCTTTTCAAAAAAATCGCATTTATACATAGTAACGGGCGAAATCAGGCGCATTGTCAAGAGGAAGCTGTTTTTAACTGGGAGCAAGTGGGCGCAGAGTCAAGTAAAGGGTTAAAGTATTCTTCTTGTTGGCGCTCCTATTTCTTTCTTTCTTATCCAGTTTCCTTTTACCATTACAGTGTAGGGCCAGCGCTATGAGGCTGAATTTCTGTGGATCAAGATATTAAGCTAAGCTGGTGATCAACCCACTGTGACCTTTGTGGTAGGGATTAATTTTGCCCAGACAGCGGCCTTGTGGCCTACTCTTATCGATTTTGAACTGCCAAGAGTTCTTTAACGTGCGCAACGTGCACACAGGACCTCCCGAGTTTATCGTCCGTTTCCGATAGGACTAGGTTCTTTGATCCCACCTACCTGAATAGTATCAGGGAAGTGTCATATAGGTTTTCACAGAGTTTCACGGAGAAAAATACCTGCCGCTGCCGGAAATCGAACCATGAGGCAAGAACCATATCTCCTCGCCGCTGGGACACCTTCCTATTTTCTTTTGAAGTTATTTTTTTGTCTATTTGCTGCTGCTGCTTTTTTGTGCTTTTGCTGGATATGAATTGTGTTATCATTTTCCTATGTGTTTAAATCATAAAGTAAGAAAACGTCATAGTGAGAGAAATAAAAAAGCAAAGGATATGATATTGAGATTGATCACTCTTTACTTTTTGTCAGGTTGACTTTGCAAAAGACATGAACTACTTAGGACAGGCTCAGAGGGACAGTAACTTCTACGGCAACCATGCAGGGAAAAGTCGTTACGGGGGAGATCACTATGCCAACAAGGAAGAGTACTTCAAACATCAGCAGGAACTCAACTACAAGGAGCAGCTGGAGAGACAACAAAATGGAGATTATGTCGGGGGAGGCAAGGACAAGTCTGACCATAAGGTTTGTAGATAGCTCTGATGCAGAAACAAAGTCCTTCTGCATTTATTGATTCATTGTAAGGGTGGGAACAACCATTTTCACTTTTAGATATTATAGAAGTGTGGAGTTCACATACTAGTAGTCTTTTGTTCTTACTTTTTTGGTTCTTAAAAAAAAAAAAAGATATATATATATATATATATATATATAGAGAGAGAGAGAGAGAGAGAGAGAGCTGAAGACTTCAAATCCTGCTAGTCTGGGGGTTTTCTGTCTTTGTTCCCTTTACTTTGTTATTGAGGTGTAGAGTTCAAATCGTGCTAGTCTTTCCTTTCCTTTATAGCCTATTTGAAAAAAATATGTAACTTTAAAAGATATTGTAGATTATCCTAATCTGCTTTTTATGCAAAAAAAACCCCACCAAATGTTATCTTTGTTTTCTCTTAATTTCATACCGATATGTATCGAAGTTGATTTGAAATAATCTTACTAACTAGGGCTCTGTTTTGGTGTGTTTGGCTTTCAATTTTTTTTCTACACGTCTCTAATCGGCCTCGGTCATGAAACAGCTAAACATGATGATATTTTAATCTACTTCACCTACAAATAAAGGCCTAAATATGATACATTTTGAAAACAACTAACACCACATTTTCTTCATCTGATCGATCCTTCATGAAAGAATTCACAGCTGGGAGCCACCGTTTTGAAATTTTCTGTAAAAGGGAAACCATTTGATTTGTCAAAGAATGTAACACTTCATTTCAATGACGTAGTTAGTCACATGATGTGATATCCTTAAACTGAGGAATGTTTACCTTGTAAATTTTAAATATTTTTTAAGCCGCTGATGGGTCATACCAATATCAGGGACCTTATGTAATTGTTTTTATTGTAAATTAATGCCCATGTATTTGGTATCAATTTGAAGGGAAATGAACTATATTTATGACCATGACAGAGCTTATCTAGAGAATAAAAAGGGAATAAGAGAGGGAAAGTACAGAATTTTTCCTTTAAAATGTGGTTATTTCTCAGGTAAATTCAATGCTAGGTCCATTTCTCTTAGTAATCCACATACACAAATTAGACAGATATTCTATGACCTTATTTTTTCACATGTTTGAAAAAAAGGAGCTCTTTTCCCTGACAGGTATCCCACCCAAGCACATGATTTGATTATATATACACTATGTACAGATTTGTAAAAAGAGAATATAGTTGAAGTTCAAAATTGTTTGTGATTCGCCTAGTCATTGATTGATTGCACTAAAATATATATAACTTCATCATCATTGTCCTAAAGCAATCTAACATTGAGAAATCCACTGTGATAAGATCACTGTTTATTCCGGGCTCACTTCGAGGCAAGAATGGAAATGTGTTTTGATTCTCACTGCTACTAACCTCACTCCGTACACTGCTGCTAACATGAGCTTGTCTAGTATTTCCCAAACTGCCACTACTGTCTGAACTTATCACCACCGTCGTCCACTGATGCAGGTTTTTTTCTTTTTCTTCTCCCATCCTGGTTCCTGACACACTCCCAAAACTAGACATGATCATAGATAACAACCCTAAACTAGCCATAGCCATACTGAATTATATAGATAACAACCCTAAACTAGCCATAGCCATACTAAAATATACGTTTTAAAAAGGGAAGAAAAGTAAGCTTCTATTCATTGCTTTCAGGAAATGTATTATTTTACAATGGCGGACATATACACCACACTTTACATTAGACATATTGCTAACAAGCAGGGAGGCCCGACGGTTATCAAGGATGCCATGCACTTAATCAATAACAGTTGATTACTTTTAGTCAACCCGTTTGTAAATATAATATCATATTATAATGTAAACAATGATATATTCCGCCACAGATGAAAGATAACCCAGAGGGACTCCCACCTTCATATAGATATAATATGATGCGCATGCCTTTGCTACTGAATGAATTAATGTCATAATAGCACCATGTGCTCATAGAACAATGACGTCATTTTGTAGTTTGGATTTAACCGTCGAACCCAACAGTTTTATATATATATATATAGATATATACTGCATTACATTACAATCCATAATCATATAAATAGCACCACCAGGGGGTTACAAAATGGTCCACGAGGGTGCAGAGGAATATCAGCAGTGGCTGGACGAGAAGGAAGTGGAGATGGGAACAACCATACGATACTACTACTATCATATAAATACAACAAAGTTACATGTACCCTCATTCATAAACCACCATTGATGGGTCGCCGCAGTTCAAGGACACTGTGAAAAATAACTCTGCAGGTAGGATTCGAACCCGCGTCGTTACGATTATCGGTCGAACACACACAATGTAATGTTGTTAGCGAAATGCAATGAAAATGTAAACAACACATTCGGCACGGAACAAGCACACTGAACAATGCGGTTTGCGTCGTTCCTCAGTTTGAGGGTAAAGTAAAACAATTCGAAAGGCCACTGGACAAATATAACCGGCACGTCGTCATTGAGTTAAGATGAATTTTTATAGTGTACATTTATCATTTGTAGAAATTTCTTCCTGTTGTCAGTAATACATGTAGTGTGGTAAAAATCATTTGATGGAAGTTAAAAGATAATAATTTTGATTTCAAAGAAACGATATGTCAAATAATTAGTTTTATTTTTTTTAACAGCTGTGAACTGGTATGGATTTTTTCCTCATCTTTTTACATAGGTATATCATTTGAAAGATGACAAACTCGGCTCATTCACTGCCTCAGACAATTCGGACACCTATACCAAGGAACCAGAGAGAGAAGCCATTGGAGAGCCAGTGAGCACCAAAGCAGATGGTCCCTCGCCTTTAGAGATTGGAATGTACGTCTTGGTGGCTGTCTTTATCTTCGCCATTTTCGTGTTCACGGCAAACTGTGCTGTCTTTATGGTACGGTACCGGCGCAAAAGAGGAGGGGGATCTAAAAAGTCATCTCACGTGCTGAAAGGTTCCATCTCACAAGCTCCTGATTGGGTGTGGATTGGTCGAGACACCCTGGAGAGAAACGGAGCTCGGAACACAGGGTGCAACCAGCCATTGATGGCAGAGGAAGATTTCAACGGAAACCAAATGGTTGTTCCAAACTCTGTGTCCTCGTCCTCATCCAATCACTGCACAAATAGAGACAGTGTCGGAAGTAACGGAAGCAGTAGCAGTGGCATTCCCAGAAGTGGCAGTAGTGGAGGCTCCAGTTCTAGTAACCGTAACAGTATGACATCCACGTACAAAGGTTCGGAGTGTAGTATCCGGATAACGTCCAATCCATTGCCGGATAATGACAGTGGAATGGGCTACAATGAGGCGGAATGGGACTATGAGGCCATGGGTATGACATATGAACAGTTGATGGAATACTTTGATAACCTCAAAGAATCCTGTGCTTAGAAACAAGTGTGGTGAACATAATAGTTTTCTTGTAATTAGAAAGGTAGGAGCTGAGATGACTCCGGATCTGAAAATGAAATAAAGTGATTGCAAGAAAACCAAACATAATATGGCTAAAGTTCTGGTGAAAGTTGGGAATTTGTTTTTACTTTCCAACACTGAAGTCGAGACTTACTTGTTCAAAATACGGGGAGGTGAAATTAGATACACTTGCTTTTGTTGTATCCTTTACAAAAATTTTGATTAACTATGTTATGTGTGACGTACAAGAATTTGTAAACTGTATCACATGTAGAGGTCAAATGTCCGGCCCTATGGCTGGAATCTCTAGCTCTTTGTTTTGAGTCCAAGCCTTTTCACCACCTTGTTCTAATCCACTAGTATTTCAGAGATTTGAGTTTGATGCCAGCTAGCTGGTTGATGCATGGTATCTAATGTTTTGTGAAAGAATCCCGTAGAGGCATATGTAGTGTTGTTGTTAACTCTTACATTGCCACGTCTCTGAACCCTAACTGCACTGCCTTTGCCACAGGGGTTTGTTTTTTAAATACGAGAAAACGACCCAAGCAGAAAAAAATTCATATCTCATGAACTAGAAGAGATATCATGAATCTTTCTGAGCTAGTTCATGAATGATTGCAGAATCTGAAAATATATCTCTATCATTTTTGCCCAAATCTAAGGCATTATGTTCAATAAGAATATTATTACTACCCGGATAGGTAAATGGTGTCCACAATTTTTTTTAATGGTCTAATTCCCTCTTAGAATTGAAATTTTCACGTCAGCCATGCTGCTCCGAGAACAAGTTATGGTCCAAGGGAGATCACTCATGAAATAATATGCCTTCATACAGTTAAGAATTTGTGCCGTTCTCTGTGCAGGTCAGTGGTCTTGGCGAAGGCCATACAATGACTTTGGACGACTAATCGTCAGTGGCTTCGTAAGAGTTAAGTAACTTTAGATGTGAAAGTTTGGGGTTTGAATCTTGCCTGTGCAGAATTTTTTTCTCTGGGCCTTTCAAAGTTTTCATGGCTCTGATTCATGTAAAATCTTCTAGGTTCTGTTGAACTGCTTTTGACATGATTTTTGTGTGTCAGAAAGGACATAAAACTAACTTTTAGAGTTTTACATATCTATTATGAACTCTTTGAACACAGTAACCCCTCACATCCTGTACATGGTTTTCTAGACAAGGTGGTGATGATTGCAGTTGGCGGCTTTTAAATACTGACAATCACTGATGATAAAGACAGCTGTCCAGTTTTTTGTGTCTCATCAACGTTTAATCCCTGATGGAGTTTACAGACAGTTACAAAGAATACTCTAATGCCAGAGTGGGTAACTTGTGGCATCTTTCCCTCCCTGTTCTAGTATATTTCATATGTATTATATTTATATGTTTCAACTGAATTTATTGCTAGATCACTGGTTATTGTCATTTATTTGTAATAAAAGAATAAATGTTGTTGATGTAATATTTTCATCGATGTATGATATTATTAATGTTCATTTTATATGATATAATATACACAAATGATGTCATAAGCTCCCTGGGTCAAAGAAATTTGTGATTGCGTTGTGATGTCGGCGATGGCTCAAGGGCTGTGGAGGGAGTTTTGTTTGGTTTTTTTCCTGGTTTCAAAAGCTTTAAGTATTATGACATTATTATGATGGATCGTGATCGTGTTTTGTGCTCCCCACCCCTTGTCTTCATCCCATCGTCTGTGTTGCCAAGTTCTTGGTACGTCGAGACCAGACCATGAGGGGAAATTTGAAATAGAATCAAAACAAAATATCAAAAATGAATTGAGACTGAGACTAAATGAAAAGTGATAATGATGATGAAGACAGTAATTGCCAATGGGAAGGTGTGGAATTAAGATTCCAGGTGTAGACTTTATGGGCATTACTTTGTTTACAGATACTGTGTCACGCTTGTTTAAAAGAAATTAATGGAAACAATTATACATTTTGTGTGATATAATGAAAAAGATTTAAATGAACTACTTAACTTTAAAAATTATATTTCTAATCTACGAAAGGAAAGCGTAAAATGAATTTTAAGAAAACCTGGCATTAAAAACGGTTTACAAAAGGAAGGATATTTATTGGAAAAAATAAACTGAATAAAGATTGCGTTGGTGGGATTGGATATTTTATATGGTTGTGGGAAGGGGGTGCTTAAACCTTTGATGTGAATCAATTCCTCCTTGCTTTAAATTCCTTTAGTGTATTTGTGATGATTTCCACTTGTTGTATCGCACGTGTATGGCTTTGTTCTTTCCATTGGTGTAGATTGTAACCTTTGTTTTGTTGTAATGGTGTACATAGACATACAAAGTACTGTAGGGTTGTTTTTGATTTACCGGGGAAAATGCCATTCATTTCCAGCTTTAGTGATATCTAAGTCAGTTTATGATTGGTGTTGTTATTATTATCTCTCTCTATTTGGGACGCTGAAAGTTTACATATTAGTTTGGTTTTTTATTTCTGTTTTTTTTTTACTTTTTTAAATATTTTTATGAACAATGAAAAATACATTTATGACTTGTGTGTGTCCGAGAGTAATTTGGGAAGGGAAACATGCAATATAACATTTTTGTGAAGTCACATGATTGTCATTAAAAGTGTAATTGTACCATCTCTGTATGTATGGCTTTATAATGAAATCATTCCTCTAGCTCTCTGTGTGAAATTTTCCTTCATTTTCATTTGAACGGTCCGTTTTTTCTTGGTGTGATTTATCTTGGGACCCTATTCAGTCTTGATTTACAACCGCAGTGGAATTTGCATAAGCACAATTTAAAAGCAATTACGGAGAAAGATATGGACAATATCTGGGATGACTTGCATGAGCTGTGAGTCCTGAGGATATCATTGACAGAGAATTCTGGAGAAGGAGAATTCAGGCCGCTGACCCCCACCTTTTGGCAGAAGTTTTGTTGTCGGTGGAAAGGAAAATATTTTGTGCACGTTATACCCTATCCACGCTTTACTTTTTGTGTTTAAAAAATGATACCCACAGCTTCAGTCATTTAATCGTAACTTTTTCTCATTGCGATCAAGCAGACTGTATTTCCCAATATTTTTTTTATTGTCACTTTCTCTGACCATTTTGTTTAGTTAGTTTGTTTATTTCTTCCACAACGGTATCTGTGATGCATTTTTGTTTGGTTATCACATGAGCATTTTTGTTTGACACTAAGATTACACAGTACACATTACATGTTGTTAGTATTCTCTAATGAATGACTGAGTACAAGCTCTAAATAATGGCTCCTGTATGATGAGACCTTTGGATATATCCGAGGTTTGGTCACCTGTTTTGTTTGTGCTGTGATGCTGTACAAGATAATAAAGAATAGAATGGATTTATATTGCAGCACACAATATTCATTTCACATAGAATTAGAATATGGACTATAGCACTCTTCAAATTATTATCTAAGAAGATTAGATAAGAAAGAAAGATGAGCCATTTTGTTTTACAGATTCTTTCAAGAGGTTGGACAAATTTTTGCAAGTAGTTTTTGTCAATCCAGTGATCAGTTGGGTTGGAATTTTGTTTGCCCTTTGAGAAGTGTAATGTCTTAGTCTGACTTTGTACCTACAGCAAACTAAAACTAGTGAGAGGTTAACACATAAACTCAGACATGATTTATTGTTACAAGTCTGACTTTGTACCTACAGCAAACTAAAACTAGTGAGAGGTTAACACATAAACTCAGACATGATTTATTGTTACAAGTAATCTGTGGTGCATTATGATTTCTTCCTTTCACTTTTTTTTTACGAAACGGGTTTCCTCCCTTTGTATGTTGTATTTTGTCCCTCATATGATATTTTATAACACTCATTATGATGTATAAAATTAACGTTACTACATTTTGTGTTTAGTGTATAATCAAAACCAAATTTCCTGGTGTTGTGATCTTTACATAATTGTATAAATACCAATTTTTGAATCTTTTTTTTTTTTTTTTGGTTATTATTATTGGATTTGGATGAATGGTTTATCTTCATTCATTTGTTTCCCAAGGTGCTTCTTCAACCAAAAGTGTGAAATTTCTATTTGGTTGCTTTTGATTTTTTTTTATTTTTTTTTGTTGGTCTTTCTTCAATATCTGAGATATTATTATGGTTGTATTTTTTCTTATCCGTGTTTTTCCCCATAGAAGAAATCCTCTATACACATTGTGTATAAATATTAAAAGGTTTTCAGTGCAAAATGTGTTGTAAATATGTAACGGTTTAGTTTATTGTGAGAAAAAGAAATGATTATGAATGAGATTTAATGAGAGAAAAAAACCCACGAAAAAAAATGTTGCTATGTAACCAAAGCTTGTATGAGTTTTGATTTTAGGAATATTTTGGCAGGTATAAGATGGTATGTATATATATATATCTACTTATATATCGTGATCAATACTGATACTTTGCATTCACAACATGATTTGCAGTGAAAGCCTTCACGTCAATGTGTTGTTTATTCTGTTTTCCTTGTTTATCTCAATGTTGGATACTGTGTACATGTAGGTAGATTTCCTGGTTTTTCCTCTTTGACACATGTAGTGTAAATCGTGTAAGCCAACAAATTTTTTTTTTGTTTTTTTTTTTGTCACGGGGTTTTTTAATGTTATGGTAGAAAAATTAACAGTCGGGTCAGTTGGGGTCAAAATGTGACATTTGAAACGACTGTCACTACTGGGACACGCTGGGCTTGTGTTGATGGTAAATGTCAGGGTGAAATTATAGCAATTGGTTTATATTATCATGCCTGTGTTGGGGAAGGGGAGGGGGGGAGGGCGTCATAGCATGACACTGCCGCTTTCGCCTTATGTGCAAAAGGTTCTGGGTTTGAGTCATGGTGACGACGTTGGGAATTTTTCCTTTTGAGTTGCTCAGCTTTTTTTTATGGCTCTGACCTGTGGATTCCTTGTGGAATCGAGTCCTTTCAGAGGTGGGTTATGTATCGACGGTCGATCCCACCTTTAATATGACCTGTAACGTGTTGCCAAGGGCGTACATCTAACAACTTTAGAACTTTGATATCGTCATGGGGGGGGGGGGGGGCACGGTTCCA
>JARBEQ010146364.1:0-22841 GCA_030265355.1 Tritonia tetraquetra | reverse complement strand
AATGGCGAAAGTTTGTGTATCATGCATAAACCTTACACCGAAAGGTACTAAAAGGTTATTGATAAAGAAGAAGAAGATCTTGTGTGCCTTTCATGATTGAACATAGTGAGGGCCCCTAACACTGCTCTGCGGTATTAATGTGGTACCAGGTCGTATTTAAAAAAATGAAAGTAGACACCACTGGCAATGTAAGGAATGTGTCATTCGCCCAGATAAGGCTAGTCATTTGTCCAAGGAGTGGACACATTCAAATGTGGACAAGTAAGGGCTCCATGAGTATATTATAACTGTATAGCAACTAAGATAACCATTTGGTGGGAATCCTCTGTTGTATTCTCCATCAGATTGGGATGTCCACAGTTTGAATCCTGGCCATGTAAAAGAGTTTAGAGAGCTTTTCTTCCCAGCTTTGTGGGTTCAACTCATATCAGAAATCTATAAACAGAAGGTCCAGCTTCTGACATGTTCTTCAGGTGTCGAAAAAATTATGAATTTTAACCTTAAAAACCCCCTGACCGTTTCATCGGTTTTATTTCAACCCAACACAAAAATACAAATATATCAAGGGATATAACTCTCTATGGTAGCACTTGCAGAGTTCAAACTTTCACCTCAAATCTTTCACTCTTAAATTATCCCACAAAACCATATCCATATTGAACGTTCAACATAATATCTTTCCTGTTTATTTTTTGTTCTAGTTTTTATTGATATGTATTATTTTCGTGTTTCTTTCTAAAAACCAATAAGTTGATCAGCATTTTTTCATTGTTTATATCCAAAGGTCAATTTCGTTTCTTTTTTTCCCATCCTGACGATAGCGCTATATAAATAATTATTTATTATTATTATTAAAAGAATACCTTACACCGAAAGGTACTAAACGGTTATTGATAAAGAAAGAAAGAGATTAAAAGAATGAACATGTCAGAATAAATGTTCTCTTTGTCTTCACATGATTCTGAAACAACAAAATTATTAATAGACTAAATTTTATTTTTTTAAAGATCAAAATATGCCTACCAATGACTGTTTGCAAAATGGTTTATTGTCCACTATTTTACAGATTTGTTATTCTTATGGCTTTACAGCTTTTCATGATTACACGTTAGAGGCCTACTTCTTTTATCTAAAGATTATCTTACCCAAGATATTTTATTTGTTTGTTTGCAGATGGGTGTTGACTTCACAGGGTCAAACGGTGACCCCCGTGATCCGCACTCCCTTCATTTCATCGACTTTGAACATCCCAATGAATACATGCAGGCCATTTCTAGTGTGGGCAGTGTCTTGCAGGATTATGACACGTAATGCAACTTTATTTTATACTTGTTCGCCCTTTGAACCCGGTATCTTGTGTTATTTACTAGTCTTAGAAGGCTATGTGTATCCGAAAATCTGCAAATTATAAATATTCTAATCTGGCAAACGAGGTTGCTAAAAAAGTGTTAGATCAACTATTGATGAAATTGATCTAACATATCGTGATGACAATAAATCTAGAATTCATGGCGATGAAGAAAGTAAAGTCAATATATTAGAAATTGAGGCACTAAAAACAGTGCTGGAAAAGATGTATTTTCTAGATAAAATTTCTTAATAATTTTTCAACTCATAAACATTTTTTGTGCTAACATTTTCACATTATTGTATATAGTTTCATTGGTTTCTTTCAATAAATAATTGAGTTTTGATTGTTTTTGTGAAGACACTTTGTTTTTCATCTGTTTCCTCGGCATATGAGTGTAAATATATATGGCAGTGAATAAAATGTGTTATGCCATTTGGTGTGATGTAGAATATATTTCTATTTTTTCTTTCATTACAAGGATATTAATGTAATGTTTTACCCAACCTATTGTGTCTGTAGAGACAAGCTTTTCCCTGCTCTTGGTTTTGGTGCTACGCTTCCTCCCAACCACAACTATGTGGCCTTTGAGTTTGCCCTCAATTTCAACCCACAGAATCCCTATTGTGCTGGTAAGTATTGACTCCGCTTTGTGTTTAAAATGTTTTATTTTTGTTTCGTTTTTTCATTGGAACCAAGTCCTATGAATTATATTTTTCATTGTGTTCTTGGTAAAAACAGCTTTTAATCAGTAATCTTTGTAACCTTGTCTTTAAGCTTCATGGCATGTGTACAAAAAGTCTGGGTTTGAATCCCGGGGGCGATGTGGGAATTTTTTTTCCTTTGGACTTTCTTGGAGTTTTTATGGCGCTGACCCTGTAGATTTCTTATTTAATCAAATCCTGTCAGAGATGGACTATAAATCGGAGTTCTCTCCTTTGGTTTGACCTCAAATGTGTTGCCAAGGGCTTGAAACTTTTTTTCTTATCCAGTTCCCTTTTACCATTATAGTGTAGGGCCAGCACTATGAGTGCTGGATTTCTGTGGATCAAGATATTAAGCCAAACAGGTGATCAACCCACTGTGACCTGTAGCAAATTAATTTTGCCCGGACAGCGGCCTTGCTGCCTACTCTTATCGATTTTTAACTGCCAAGTGTTCTTTAACGTGCGCAACGTACACACGGGACCTCCGAGCTTATCGTAATATTAATATTAAGTAGCCTATGTATGTATGAGTATATTTATCGGTGGAGTGGCATATAGGTTTTCGCCAAGTTTTAAAACTAACAACTTTAAACTTTTATAAGACCTGTACAAATTATCTTACAATCCATTTTTTTTCAATCTTTAAAATGCAGGTATTCAAGGGGTTCTGGATGCTTACGTGTCATGTATTCAGGCTGTCCATCTCTGTGGTCCCACGAATGTGGCTCCCATCATTAACCATGTGGCCAGGTTTGCTCACAATGCACAGGCAGAAGAGGCCACTAAAGGAGCCAATGTGAGTTGTTGAAGACAAGATTTAAAGAAATTGGAAGAGATTTTGTATAAGAGCTTGTATGAGAGGCAGTTTGTAGAGCACTCCATAATCACTTAATGTAATTCCCTGTACTAAATATCTGTCTCTCTCTTTTCTATCAAATCATCATAGCTTAGAATTTATTCCAGAAGCCTTCTTTACAAGAAAGATTTAAAAGGCTGTTAATACCGTGCCTCGGCACAGTAAGGTGGTATCAAGGTATAAATATTGAGGATTTATCATGAATCTCCATAGAGAGCCGTCAAAAAAGGTCAGAAAGGTCTTCCAACAGGGTTTGAAATCTGGACCTCCTTATTCTCAGGCAAGTGACTAGACCACCTAGCCCCTAATTTCTGTACTGTTTATTCAGCTAAGCATTGAACACTCTTACCTTATTTTGTTGTGAGGGGCTTTATTTGATTGAACCTCAAAGCTATGTTTGGGCCAGTCTCATGTTCACTCATGAAGGCACACAAGATACCCGCTCATATGAATATAGGCACCCCAACCACTAAGCATGAAACACATAGAGAATATGAATTAAAGATGTTCTGTGTTCATAAGTTTTTTATTGGCACCATGAGCGATACACTGAGCAGTGCTAATTATAAACAAGGCTTGTGGGTAAATTTCTGTAGTCCCTCGGCTATAGTAAGAACTGGGAGAATTTGCCATTTTGAACGATGTGTTATGTGTTTGCTTCCTTTTTGTTTGTATTATTTGGAAGTTGAAGAAGGGTAAAACCCCAAATGTTCTGTGTCTTTGTCTATTGTGTTTTATTGGAAGATTGTTTCCATTTTCAAACTATTTATTATTGAGTGACGTTTATGAGTAGTGATACATTTTTTGTTCTCAGAGCTACTTGATCTTGTTGTTACTGACCGACGGCGTTTTGTCTGACATGGATGACGTGCGGGATGCCCTCGTCGCTGCGTCTGGTCTGCCGATGTCTTTAATCATCGTGGGGGTGGGCCAGGCAGATTTTGATGATATGAACAGTCTGGATGGCGATGATGGAGTTCTCAAATCCACTAAGGGAGTGCCGGTCAAGAGGGATATTGTACAGTTTGTCCCGTTTAGGAATTTTAAAAGGGTATGATAAGTCTTGGATCACTCCTGTGTACTATTAGCATAAATCAGTTCGATGATGTTATGAACTATCTGTGTCATGTTAGTAGATTTTTCAAAATTTTTGCCGGAGAGGAAAGAAACATTCCCATAGCTAAAAGAAACGGACAAATCCTTTGAAATTTTGACATTTTATACCACTAAAGATAGTTTTTTAATATGCTAATATCTTGATCCAGAGTAAATCTGTCTCATAGAGTGGGCCCTATACTGTAATGGTAACAGGGAACTGCATAAGAAAAAAACAGTTTATGTGGCCGGATCTGCTGTTTCTATATATTTGAGGAGTTTACCATGATTAGTTTGCGGCACCTTCGAATTGTGTCTGTGTCTGGAGAAAGAGACCAAACGTTGGAAATCTTCTAACTTGTCATAGTATCATCTCCTTACAGTTTGAATTGTTCAAATATTTTTGTACATTCTTAAGGTATGATAAATTTTGTGACAAAACATACATAAATGGATTTTCAAGAAAAATCAGGTTGAAAGTCTCACAAGTTTTATTATTTAAACATAAACATAAGTTGAAACATAATTATTTCAAAATATTAAATGTAATGATGTTATAAATTACGTCTAGAAAATGATTCAGTAAATAATAAACCTAGTCTTTGTTTTTTTTATCCAAACACATTTTTGTGCCAATTTAGATCAAGATTAATGTTGACTTTCAATCTTTCAGAGCAGTGCCAGTGAACTTGCCCGCCATGTTTTGGCTGAAATCCCAGCTCAAGTCACGGGGTATTTCCGTATGAGAGGCCTCCCTCCCAGGACACAAGCACAACCACCCCAGCCTGCAGTGTGAAGGCCTGCATGGAGAGATATGCGACTAGGAATTTCTACATCTTAAAGTATTAGTATTATTATTAAGAGTAGCAATTCCTCTTTCCATCTACATTACTAAATGAGTAAGCCAGATTCTTTGTACAATTTAGTTGGAGAAGGTTCGTAGCATATTGAATATTGGAGCAGCGGTGTTGTTGATTTTATAGAAAATGCTTTGCTTCTTCTAATTTTGTTTAGCAACATTCACAGTATAGTTTTCACTACTTCTGCTTATTGACGTCATCATTTTTTTTTGCGCACGATGCTTCGCAGTCTTATAATGTTTTTTTATGCTTTCAATAGACAAGTTGTGTGGTGTGGTGCGTTGAATAGTGGTTACGTATTGTGATACAAGTACTAGAGGGTTTGGGGCTTGATTAAAACAAACGGGTTGTCAAGATGGCAACACTGAAAACTGAAATGAACTTCCACCCCACCCTCCTCCTTTACAACTCATATGTAGGTACAGTTACTGTCAGTGGAATGTTGATATGAAATCTATCCCGATAGGTTGAACAGATATTTGAGGGAATCTCAAACCAAGCCTAATGTGATTTTGAGATATTTACTCTTTATGATGGTATTATATTTTTTTTAGCTTTATAATTTTTATTTGACCCGGATATTATTGTTCAATCAAGTTGACCCATCCAATTATTCAGAAAAAAACATGTGTAAAAGTTTTCAAGTGACTCTAACATCATCTGATGAGAGCTCATTTTTTTCTAAGAAAGTCGATTTCAACCCTTATTTTTGGATGGAAATAGAAGGGTCATAATCTGATTTGGTGAACTGCTTTTGTGACATTGTTAAATTTACTTAAAGATTATTATCAGTTTTCATCACATGACAATCTAGTGTCGTGTTGAATTCTAAAACACACTATATTAACTTGCATGATTGGTACACGTTTCATTACATCTCATAAATGCTCCGGTGGCCAAATGGATAGCATGGTCAAGCAACTTGGCCTTGATCAATGTTTGGATATGTGACCACTCGGCACTGTGCTTTTGGGTAAGGCACTTATTTCTGTTTACCTCACTCAACTCAGAGGTAAATGAGTACCTGGCTGAGAAGAGCAGCGAATAATTTTTAGAATGCTAGTGATGAAGCGTCTAATGGGCAGCTTGCACTGTATCTCCGCATGGAGTTGAGAAGGATACAGGAGTGTTATAGCTTATACGTTGCAAAGTGCATAGAGCATGATGAACTTCGTGGATATGCGCTATATGAATGCTATACAGGGAATGAATCAACAGAGAACCTGTAAAATGATATTTAAGTGTAAAACCAATAGGAACCAAATCAAGAGGTAGGCCAAGGAAGAAGTGAATGGAAGTCATTTCTGTTATTGTGATGAGAAGAAAAATTGCTTTTGTGGAAAAGGAGCCATATTCTCACGGGGTTGAGAAATATGTTTTTTTTTTATGACTAAACCTGACATCGTAAGGTAAAGAAGGGATTAATGAATAAATAAGAATAAAGAAAGATGCACATTAAATCATATTTTGACCAATATACCTTCGTGTTGATTTGATGATTGGATTGATATTTTTATACAATGCTCAAGTCTTACAGTGGGAAATTTGATGGGTTTTTGTTGGTTGTCAAATGAAACCCACAGTAATGACGACGTTTTGTTTGTCGGGATATCTCTCGAATTGATTTGTCAACTCTGTTTTGTTATGATTCATTTTATGACTAATCACTGTTGAAATGTTTGTTGTTGTTAATGTTGAATATTCGTCACTACGTCGTTTCATTCTACTCCCAAGTTTAGGAATAGTTTCATCATATAACCTTGCTATTGCAGGTTTGCCGACTAGTAAGAAATTGCGTATTTTGATACGCGTTTTGGTTGACCCAGATTCCTTATTTTTTCTCTGGTCCTTTCAGAGTTTTCATGGCTCTGCCCTGCTCTTCTCAAGTTCTTTAGAACTGCCTTTGATATGACCTTTATGTGTTGAAAAGGGCGTAAAACTTCAAACTTCTGAACTTTTTTTTTTCAATTTAGGCGTTAGCTAAGAGTATTAATAGAATGAGTATCTATTTTATGATTAGATGGGCCATTATGAAGTGCAGGGGGAAATAACTCTCATTTCCCCAATATGTACATAAAGTATGTCATAAAATATGTTATTTGTTAGTTTCTTGCCTTCACTTAAACTGTTAAAAATTGTTCTTCCCACATTACAAAGAAGACAAACTAAACGCAGACTGGTAAAGCTGCCCCCTCTCCCCCCTTCCCAAGGGTCAATACTCGACTAGAGGAGCTGGGTCACATGTTATAACACAATCTATTCATTATTCAATTAACATGTTTTGTATTTGCTCCGGTTATAATTTATCTTCCCTATTATTTGTATTTGGGTGAGGTAATTTGCATGATGTATCCATACACCATGTTTTTGTTGCATTCCACATAGAGTCATTTTTTCTCTGACCCTAAACCCTAAAATCTAAACACTTCAAGTGGAAAAAACAGTCAAATTAAAATTTGTTTAGGTTATGTTTAGATGTGTCGACAGGAACTATTTTGTCGGGCAGAGTGAGTGGGTGTGTAGTATGCCGCTCTTTCATTTGTTGAAACTGGTTTCTACATTGTTCAAATAATCACTTTATTTGTATTTATGTGTTCATTGTGCTCAATGCTTTTCAGTCATTGTTCACAGGATGTCACACTGGCTTGAAAGGTTTGATAATCAGATATTATCATTTCAATTTTACAAAGGAACAAATGCTAATTTTACTACTGTTTTTTTTTTTTATTCTATTAAAAACCAGAGATATTTTTGTACTACATTCAGCACTGCTGGACATTGAGCTGGAAAAACCTGGTCGTATTTTTAGATAATATAATACGCAAAAAATGTTTCATTGAAGGGATTCAGTATTTTATGTGTTGTTTATGTCCCTAAATATTTTGACTAGATTTACTATTGTTTTAGATTCAAATGGGTTATTTTTCTATAATGCCTACAGTTGAATATCTTAATGCATATTTACACAGTTACATCACTGTGCAAAAACTAAATGACAATGTTTTAATTGATATTTGGTACTATTTTGATATTACAGTGATTATATTGTATAGAATTATTAAACTTTTGTTTTTGTTATGATTATACTACCCAAGAATGCTACACTGTAATGATAATGATAATGTTTATTTGTGTAGCGCCTTAAGTCGAAACCTCAAGGTGATTTACAATAGTCTGACACACTCCACATCCATACTACTTACTCTACACAAATAATTGTTGAAACTTGTATGGGATAATTGCTAATGGGGTTGACTATGTATGAGATTTCTGTGAGGGATGACCAGTGTTTTCATTCCTTCATAATTGAAATTCTTGCCAGTAATTTGTTTATTGGCCCGTCTTTGATTGATACTGATCAGTGTATTGTTCATGGTGCCAGTAAAGCGATGTGGACACAGTGGGCTGATTACCTGCTTCTCTGAGACTCTCTGATCCAAAGAGTTTCCGGGTATTAATGGGGCTCTATCAAACAAACAATAATTGGAATTCTTTCTTTAGAATGGAATTACATATCTCTATCACTTATTTAATTCACCTTATACTAAATACTCATATCAAAACTCAAACTCACATCTTTGTCCTAATGTGTTGAAATAGAATAAGATTAACTTTATTTAACCATTTCTGGAAATTTGTATAGAGTATAGAGTTAATACGACAATTTACTGTCATTCACATTATTCCCTGAACAATTTCTGTTTTTAATTCTTTATGTCCACAAAGCTGCAGAATGCAGCCCAAGAACTTTACTTTGAGGACATTAAGCTCGACAACAGTCCTCTCTCCGGTGGTAGACTATAATTCGAAGGTCCCGCTTTGATATGACCTAAAATGTGTTGCCAAGGGCGTACTAACAACTAACTTTCTGTGTTTATCATAAACAGAATTGTAAACCCAACGTCTCAATGTCAGTTTAGACAGGAGGAGGTGTTTTTAACCAAGGGATTGAGAAAGTAGTCAACTTGAAAACAAGCAGTGCATCCAAATGGGACACCATGTCAACAATTCTATTTTTGTCACTTTTTGCTAATGTCTATAAGCTTCCATTTTCAGCATTTGATCAAGAATGGAGACAA
This sequence comes from Tritonia tetraquetra, assembly GCA_030265355.1. Taxonomy (NCBI): domain Eukaryota; kingdom Metazoa; phylum Mollusca; class Gastropoda; order Nudibranchia; family Tritoniidae; genus Tritonia; species Tritonia tetraquetra. Next base: position 13,896 of record JARBEQ010146364.1, on the reverse strand, counting down.
ATTGATTTTTATTTTTATTTTTGTTTGCTGTTACATGCCCTATGTTTAAAAAAAAATCAACTCTGATTATGAGTTTAAATTTCTATACCATCCTATTGTGGTCCAATATGTACTTTTTGAATAAAATATCATTTAGTATATGAAACAAGAACAATAGTGTGATTTTTAGATTATTTTATTTTCCTTTCTGCTTCATATTTTATTTATTTTTCATCTAGAAGCGATTATATTACAAAACGTGTTTGATTGAACCCCCTTAATACAGCAAAGCAGTGTTAGGGCCAGCCCTATGTTCAATCACAAAAGGCACACAGTACAGCATACCTGCCATAAATGCAGGCACCCCGACCACCAAACATGACTGAACACAGAGCCAGAAATGCTTTGGATCAGACAAGCAGGTGGTCAGCCCAATGCGTTCATAATTCTTTACTGGCACCATGAGCGCAGCCTTAATCAAAGACAGGCCAATAAACAAATTACTGTAACCCTGGTTGGTATCCCCTCAGCTATTAAAACATAACAACTGGGAGGTTCTATGACACGGGCAAATTACAGAGTAACAATCAGCATTATATTTTACATTATATCACAATAACAGGCATAGAAACTACATTGAACACATGGGGAAACAATTCTTCTTTCTCAATTTTTTTTTCTCTCTAAATTATTATTCAATTCCTTTGTGCCAATTCCTTATCTTCATTAACAAGGAGGCTAAAATGAGCTGATGGGTCAGTTTTTGGAGTTTCAATTTCCTGCCCCATAGGCAGTCTATTGAGTACTTTACTTGAGGATGTCCCCAAGGGCAGCAATAATTTATTGTGTAAAAGTTATGGAATTTTGTTTAAAAGTTAAAAGGCTAAGCACTGATCCAAAGAGTTTCCGGCTCTATGTTCAGTCGTTTTTGGTGATCAGGGTCCCTGCATTTATGGCAGTTATCTTGTGTGACTTTCATGGCTGAACATAGGGCTGACCCCAACATAGCTCTGGGGTATTAATGGGGCTCGATCAAACAAACAAATCAAATTATCTAATTAAGGCACACTGGGCTGATCACCTGCTTGCCTTATCTACCTGATCTAGAGTTCTTCCAGCACTTTGTTCTGCAATGCTAAACATGGAGCTGGCCATGACACTCAGGCTAGTATGGGTGACTTCTTGTGGTAGGAATGAATTTTTCACAGACAGCGGCAATTCAGCCTACTCTTCTCAATTTCCAACTGCCAAGGGTTCTTTAACGTTCACAATTTGCACAACCGAATTTATCGTCCGTCTCCGATAGGACTAGGTTCTTGATCCAACCTATCTTCATAGGATCAGGGGAGTGGCTTATAGGTTTATACCGAGGTTTGTGAAGAAAAAAAAAATTGTCGCAGCTGGGATTCAAACATGGTACTTTTCGCTTCAAAGGCCACAACCATACCTCTGAGCCACTGGGACCCTGGATAACAAAACAATTATCTAATTATTAGAGGGAATGAAGAAGAGGACAATTCGAACTCAAGACCTCAGAGAAAGTCGACACTGCTCAAGTTGATCTCCAGGGGACATAACCCCAAAATAAACTTATCTGAAAAAAAATCAAGGTAAATAATTATTGAATTACCTCCCTTTCACTTAAAAAAAAAACAAAAAACTATTTTTGTTGTATTTTTGTTTTGTTTGGGGGGGGGGGGAGGGTGAAGTATCAACAACCGATTACTACTTGGAAAAAAATCAGAGATCTTTTTTTTTTTTTCACTTTGTTGCTGTTATGATAGTTTTCAAGCAAACACTCCAGCTGAGTGAGGGTGCTACTTATGTCACCATGCATCACCTTCTACCCCCCATCTCCACTCTACACCCCTTGGTACGGCCAGCGATAATGCTATGATGCAAAAGTATGAACGCCCAGGGCGTAGTTTCTTTCCATGACGGTGATAGGGAACAAAAAAATACGTTGGTAGTTTGTCATTATCCGCGATGAAAAGTTATCTGCTCGATCTTTATTTTTTATTCTTATCTTCATGTCTCTTGGGGCGGGACATGGTAAAAAAATTGACTTAATTGAAAATCAAATTAAGCGGCGTTGACTTAAATGGTGTCGACTGTAGTATTCTCTAATTAGCCAAGAACATCGCTACCAAAGTATGGAAGATAGTCTGAGAAAACTCACTTGGTCATTTGGTTGTGTGGTTTCCTCATAGCTTAGCAAGACTGGCAGGTAATGGTTTTGATCCCCACTGGCCACTGTTGCGTGCCATTTTTCTTGTATTTTGTTACCAAAATAAGACAGAGAAAAACTACAGAAAAAACAAAATCTTTCAACATATCAGTACTTTAATCAGTCACATTGTTTACAAAACTTGTCTTGCAGCCTGCCCGTGTATACCAAACCTTACATTCTGTTGGTAGACCTTAACTTCTCATCGATACTTTCATCGTATCTCTCAGCAGAATGAAAAAAAAATCCAAACATTTATTCATGACAAGTATCAAACAGGAAGTTCCATACATAAACAAATTACAATGCCATAACAGATTTCCACGTCAGTACTTAAATTTCCAAAATGGTCTAAATTACATGACGTCTCAACTATTATTATTCCTAGAGCATTTCTATACAACCAATTTAGGCTCACAATTAGAATGGCTTGAAAGTAACAAGGTTCTACCATGTTAAACAGAGATAATTTTGTTTAAATATTGTATCAAGCTGATGGTTACAGGACTGTAAAAATGAGGACATGAAAACAGTGCAATTAGAGAAACAGTCGAAGGATAGGAAGAAATGGAGAATAGGAACATGTTGCAGCACCCCCACTCATTGTGGGATTGGCCTGTAGAAGAAGAAAATTGTATCAATAATAATTTCATGCAAAATAATTTTCATTCATCAAAAAATTGATTGTGACTATAATAATGATAATTTGATGAAAGGGATTTAGAATTACATTTCAAAGGAAGATTTTAAATATTATGATTATTATCAAATTCTAAATGACTACAGAATTACACACATATATATCCCACTCTTTCTGGTTTCATAGCGAGGGCCGTGGGTTCGAGTCCGGCTCCAGGCACTTCGTTTTTTCCTTGGGCAAGAAATTTTACTCTGTTTGCCTCACTCGACCCAGGTTTAGAAATGGGTACCACGTCTCAAACGAGTCTTGGGAAAGTATTCTGTCATAGACCAGCGTCCTATCCAGAATGTGACAAATTGTCACTTGTCTGCTTCACGCTACCAAAACCGGGTTAAGCTCCAGCCCTATGAGCCTTAAAGGCTCTTAAGGACATACTTTTTATACTCTTTCTGTTACCAATGGTAGCATAATCCCATAACAAAAAAGCTTTAAGTTGTCTATTTCATTTACAACACCATAAGGTCTTATCAAAGTACCTAGCCTTGAAATCACTGAAAAGCTCCAAGAATGTGAACCTTGAACCCCGGTCATCTGCAGTCAAAAGCAATTTCACAATTATAAGTTTTGTAAAATAAAAAATAAAACTAGGAGTACTGATGCTTTTGTCCTTTCGCTCCTTGTAATGAGACTTCTCTCTTATCAAACTTTCTACAGATAACTGTAATTATAACCTATCTGACTAGACTGGACTAAATAAAGAAACAAACGTATTACTCTATACTCATGAAAGATCACACAAAATCAAACAACAGTACATAATAATAATATGATTAATGAAATATTCATGAGACAAAACATGAGTCATCAAGATTGAATGAATGAATATATTTACATGTTTTATCATAATTTCTTAATTTACAATTACATTTTTCCATTAGTTTTGAAGAAACAAGCCCTCACAAGCAAAAAAATTAAATATAAGGTAACAACGAATATTACTTAAGATAATGTTGTAGCATGTAGCCTTCGAGAAAAGTTCTAGTGTTTTTAAATTGACACCCTTTTCAACTCAGAATGGTCATATTGAAAAGCGTTGAACAGAACTTGGACGATTCATCGTGAATCCCCAGGGCAGAGTCTTCAAAAACCCTGAAAGGCATGTGGCCTTATGCGTTAAACAGTGAAAATTAAGGCAACTACTTGATGTTATGAAATCAGTACAATCTAAATCTTTAAATTGATGAAAACGAGGACAAAAGGCCAATAATTTTCCCCTTAATGACAGTGAGTATTAAATTAGTACGCCTTATGTGGCAAAATCTGCTCAGTTTTCTTATAGCTGAGGGGTTTACCACCAACGCAACAGTAAATATTATTATGGCCAAAACTTGGGCAACCCCTAAATGTGTTCCGCAATTCTCGACATGGAGCTGGCCACGACACTCCTTGGAGGTATAATGTGATCAGCTCTGTGAGGTTTTTTAATGTTTGTTGTAGTCAAATGAAATAATCATATGCAAAACCCCATAAGTCAACGTCGCATAAAATGTTAATTTTCATTTAAGTCAATGTTTTTAGTACTTGTCCAAGGGGTTTTTTTTCATAAAGGGAGATAACCGTGATTATTTTTATCTCATTTCTTAAAAAAGATTTGACTTTTTAGTTATGCCTCTTGAAAATTGACTTGAGTGGCTTAAAAAAAAAGTTGTTAGTTTTACGTCATTTGGAAAACATTATTGGTCTTATCAAAGATGGGACCTCCGATTTATAGTCCATCTCTGATGGGACTTGATTTCATAAAAACGAGAGAGAGCTTGAAGGAAAAAACATCTCAATACCACAGGGGTTTGGAGAGAGTACCTTCCACAAAAAGTCACAGTGGGCTGATCACCTGCTTGGCCTAATACCTAGATCCAGAGTAAATCCGCCTCACAGAGCTGTAATCGTAACAAAGAACTGGATAAGAAAGAAGAAAGAAAGACCTACTCACAAATCAAAGGGTAACTGCTAAGCTACGAAGCTCCCTTGAACGCCTTTGACTGTACAAAAATAAAAAGGATTTCTTTGACTCTCTGCTAACTCAAGACCTAACTTGTGGTTTAAATTCACAGATGCTGTGACAATGTTCACAAATAGTAATTTCCTGGAATATGATACCTAATTACATAATCAATTCAACGGATGTAGATTTGATTGACAAATTCAATGTTTGAAAACTTTGAAATGAAATGTGAAGGATGACAAGGGGAATGGGAGTCATGTGTAAGTATAATATATAGGGCTCTGTGTAAAAGGTCAATAGGTCACGACATCAGATTAACCAGGATCTAACTCAAACATTGAAGCCAGTTGAGGTAGGGAGTCTAGAACTTTTCAAAGGACATAATATGAGACACTATGACTTTCATGTGTACATATAAAAGTTGGAACCTATTTTGGTTTGGTTTGTTATCCATAGCACATGCTACTGCCAAACAGTGTCATGTTGTGCCCAGCTCTATGCCCGGTAGTGCTGAACATAGCGCTGAAAAATTCTGGATCAGGAAGACGGTGACAGTCACATTCTTAGGTGTTGTCCAAGTCCTGGCCATAACAACGGCTAATAGAAAACTGAGCTGTTGGTTTTATTGACGATCAATCTTTCTTTCTTTTTACTTTCCTGGTTTACATTTCAGCGGCAGGTCAAATCTTGTCAAGTTTGGGTCAGTCTAAGTTAGAACATTGTAAATCTGAGGTTGCGATTGTCCTTTTGCATTTTGGCACTTTGCTGGCTTGTGCACCTCCCAGGCAATGATCATTTAATTGTTCCATCAGCTTTCTCAAAGGACACAATAGGGAAAACAAATATATGAGTAGAAGCAGCAGTTACAGTGAGGCATGGCCAAACTAAAGGAATGAATCAAATTAAGGTAAAAGTTGCATAGTTTCTCCTCTGTGACATCCACCTTTTAGTAACGGTGGTCACAGTCACGTAATCCAGTGTGGTTGACCGTATGTCTGTCTAGTGGCACAGTGTGTTCAAATAAGGCATGAGATGTGTACAGTCTGGCAAATCATACGATAAATAAATCAAACAAACGTGTATAAAGAATCCGTTGATATTGCATATTACGGAAGGTTGTGTATGAGGCAGTTCTGCCTGGGGTTTTTCTGCAGAAAACTCTTGCCAGTCAGAAGCTCCAATAAAGGAGGAGGAGCTTGCAACCCTATCAAAAATGACAAAACAACCTAACACTTCAGAAACTTTGTCAACAAATAACACTACCACACACAGCCTGAACTCAAATCAACGAGATGCCTCCTCAGCTGAGACAGTGACAGTGGGAGGTTTACTGAAGCCCTCCATGCTCTACGGGAAATCAAATACAATAACAACTAGATTTGACAGTTACTGTTACAAATCACCCTTATCTCTGAAAATGAATTCTCACTGCCTTAACGGTAGTTAATCAGTTATTACAAAGGTTCTCATACAAAAATCTTAAGGTTTACATTATAAGATCTTGATTTCTCCGTTAAAATTCAATACTAACCATTCCATACAATTCAACAGCTCTAATTACAGTTGGAATTTTTTTCCAAATAGCAATATCATAAATGGTTAAATTTGTTTTCTTCTTCTCAAAAACTATTAAAATAGCCTTGTTGTAATGGGAGACAAGAATGTTTTAGTTTTATGCCACTTAATTACAAGCCTAATAAACCCACATTGCGCATTAGTGTACACCGATGTGATGTTATATTTTCTCTAAAAATGAAAATGTCATGTATAAAAATGCGTGCTTCTGCTTCCTCGTCACCATTACACATTGAGGCAGCAGCTACTGATCCAATGCAAAGCCTTTCTCATTTCTTATAACTCCATACAAACTAATAATACTCAATCATTCATATCATCAAATTGTGACAAAAGAAGTATGACAATACTCAGCTTTATGTCAAAGTTCTCATACAAGACAATTCACATTTCACAAATTTCAGATTGACAACGTAGACCTCATATACTGTATACGTTAAAGTTCTTATACAACAGAACTATTGTAAACCTCACATACGCGTGATGTAAATGGAAGTTTTAAACTAAATCAATAAATGCCACTTAATAATAATATTTTGAAAGTAAAGAAAACATTTTCCACACTCTGTGAATTGAGATTTTAAAATAATGTAAGTATATTAACATAGTTGCTGCTGCTTGTGAACAAGATAATGACGTTTCTGTTGATGACAATTATAATAAAGACGTTGATGTTTGTGATGACAAAAACACAAACAAACTTTAATGAAAATTAATTATCAAAATTTACTACAAGACAAAATGGATACCATGACATGGACAATTCAGACTACCTTGCTATTTCAGAATGAATAAAAAATATTGTAGAAATTGGAAGTAATAACCATCAGCTGTGAGAAACAGGATTAACGGTCAGTGTTGTCTCTGGAAATTACAGTTATTTTCATAACAGTGTTTACATGGATCAATGAAATCATGTTAACTCTTTACTGGTGGGGTTTGATTTTAACAGCTCAACGATCGATAATCTGAAGGTCATAATATAGAAATGTTTACTGGATCTGGAATTTATACCACATTAAAATTCATAGGCTGCTAAATTTCATAGCCATGATTGAGTTGTAACTGCAAAAATAGATACTATCTGCACTTTTCAAGGTAGAATGAAAGTTCTCGTGGCACTGCTTAAAACGCATTAAATCTTATTCTTGGCAATTTCATCCAATAGAATTACTTCTTTCAAAGAATCAATATAGAATAATAGAATATACTAATGTAAACTGAACACACAGCAATGCAATTGTAAAGATAATTCATTTTATTCTTGACATGCGAAGGAAGCACCAAATCTTTATAGAGTTTAAGAGGGCATTACAAATTACAATAACTTTTTAAAATGCACGAGGTATTCAATTCATTATTTCTAAAATAATTTGTGTGAGGGGTGCCAAAATTATAGCAAAGGAGCCAAATTCAAACATTATAGTCTTTTGACAGAAACCATGCTAAATAAACTAGCACACTCTTTCAGCATTGGCAAATTAGCAAATGACACTTTTGGACCCCATTTTGCATCTCAATTTTGTACTTTAAGAAAATTATATTTTTGGGCTGTCATGGTAGCATGAAGGGGCAAAGGACAATTTATCACTTCCTGGATACGATGCTGGTCAACTGTGGATTGGTACTACTCATTTATACACCTGGGTTGAGTAGGGCAATTGGAATAAAGTTTCTTGTCCAAGAAAACAAGAAAAGAGTGGGATTCAAGCTCATGACCCCCGGCATGGAGGTCTGCTGTCCTAACCCCTTACCCCAACAAGAAATTACTAATTGCTCTAATTCTACCACTAGTTGGTAATGATAAATGGTATCAGTATCACTGAAAGCATCAGAAAAATAGCCATAGAGAAGAAAAGAGGTTTGCTGACTGCGAGGATTGTACCCATGCCAGGAAACGGCTACTCCACCTCATGAGAGATAGTTGACCATACTCTTTACCAACTGAGCTACAAGCCACTTTTAAAAAAAAATCAATTTTTCTTCTCGTTTGCTATTTTTCTGGCACTTTCACATTTTTCTGCTTTCATAATTCTAGTTTGGGCACCCCTGACTGTGATTAATCTTTGGCTTGATTTTACACTGACTTTTGACATTTGAACTTTGCCCTATAAATCATGACAAGACACGTGCAATAATTGCTAAGAAATACAAACGGTAACTCGAGTAGTAAAACATTTACATAGAAAATGTTGCTTTCCTCTGTTTATCTGATAATATGTGACCGATTCTAACAAAGCAGAACAATAAGTCGGAGAATTCATTTCTAAGACAGGGATGGGAAACCCTCGTAGGGTCATTGTTATGACATTGTGGAGTCTCAGTTGGTTTGAGTGTGGGCTCTGTCTCTGGCTGGGTGGTGTTGCCACTGGTGTGGGTCCGATTCCTACTGTCGACATACCACTTTTCTCCTATGGCAATTTTTCTGGCACTTCCACATTTTCCATCATTGCAATTGCTTGATACTATTCGTTACTGGTGCCGGCTTCCCTTTCATTTTATTACTTATATGATGTACTAGTACTACACCTACCGGATTTACTTGGCAATATATCAATATCCGTACAATTTATCGGGATAGATTCAGTATCATTCGAAGAGGAGTAGCTGTCCTTGATAACGATACCAATATCTCAATATCCGTACAATTTATTGGGATAGATTCAGTATCATTCGAAGAGGAGTAGCTGTCCTTAATAACGATACCAATATCTCTAAACGTACACATTCCAACTTATGTTCCACTTTATCTGGTCCAGTCACATATACTCCTTAGTTTTAACATATAATATTATATTATGTGTTGAAAAAAAGCATGCATATATTAATTCAAAAAATGTATCTCATTTTCACCTCAGTTTGTATAATATGTATACATTTTCATACCGACTTAAATATAGTAAAACTCACTTCTAATTACAATCATTAGATTGGTAGCCAATGCATTGCACACACACTGTCAATAAAATAATGGGATGATATGAAACGATTCGAATGGAATGACATGATGAGCATTGAGATCAAATTCTCAAATCTTTGTGTTTTTAATATACATAAAGAGATAGATTTTGTACACAATAAAATTGATGAATATCATTATGATGTCAACACATTCTTTATACGTCAATGGATGATTTTTCTACTTGTGGAGTTGATTTTATATTAATTTTTTGTTTACCTGCGATATATTTACATTTCATGAAGAATCTAAACACAAATTTTCTTTTTGTGGAGAATGAAATATAATCCATTTGGAGCAACGGACAAATGTTCCCTTTCCTGTTGGAGATTTCAAATGACTTTCCTTTTGTCATTAGTGTGACTCCTTCCAAGACTATAGTGTCACACAAGTTTATGAGGAGAAAAGTTCATGAACATTTTTAGTCGTATTCGTAGATTCCAAATTCATTTTTGACACGTCTCTTTTGTGGGGGAGTCCTGTGAAAGTTCATCTGCTTCCTAGACATGCTGGGAGAGGCACGTGGAATAGATGGGGAGCTGTTAAGTGAATCGCTAGACTTTTTGGAAGAGAGGGGAGGAGACATGGGAGAAGGAGGTCGTTTATAGAGGAAATCCCCCATTGGTTCAAAAATGCCATTGGTGTCCTCCGTGGAGCAAAATATCTGGTGCTGAGAACTGGGGCTCTCAGGTACGGACCGAAGGGAATTCTGAGGGTCTGTTACATACGGGTAAGCATGGTGAGCTCGGTACATTTCTGGTGTTGTCCTGTAGGCATGCATAGAATCTCCATTTAGAAGAGGACTACGATATGGGGACTCTTTTCCTGACATTCTGTTCATAGACCCATAGTCCGATGTCACTCTATATGGGCTGTCGTTCTCCATTCGGGATGGTATATATGGGCTCTCGGGTCCTGGAGTTCTACGTTCTGAGGAAATGATGCGATAGGGACTATCTGGATCGATGAGCCGATCTCGAATTAGCCGACTGGTGTAGGGACTCTCATCACCAAATAATGAATTTAACGTCTGGGCTTGGTGTGTGGGGGATTCCGCAGGTCCCCTAGGGATGGGTCCATTTGCTGCCATGTGAAGACTCCTATAGGGGGAAGGAGGAGGGGATCCTTTGAAGGATCCAAGGCTGTTGTACTGGAAAGCTTCTCCGTGGAGACTTGCGGCTCTGGAACCGTCCCGTAGTGAGAGTGGCGTGCCGTGAGCGTCATGGGTCAGGAATGGACTATGGCCGTTGGAGTCGTGAGGAGACGGAAGGAAAGTCACATCTGTTTGCGCTTTGAAAGAACTGAAAGAATCCCTACAGCCCGGGGGTCGTCTGGAAAATGTTTCAAACGTCGATCTATGATGCCCATCTAGATCTTCATAGTCATGATTGTTTACGAAAAAGTCTTTAGAACTACGGATGTAGTCTGGACAATTTTGTTTAGGGGGCGGTGCTTGAGCATAAACATTAGGACTGGTGTATTTGGAATTGTTCACATTGTTTACTTCATTTTTTGCTTTCTTTTGTTGTTGTTTGTATTGGCTGAACAACAAAAGCACCAGGCACAGGAAAACAAAGGCAACAGAGCAGGCTGCAATGATGAAGAATTTGCTCATTCGGTTTATGGATGGAAAAGTTTTACCTGAAAAGAAAAAATAATGAATAAAAATTAGGTACCGGTATGTATAAAGATTATCTGTCAATCATACACTATATCCTTTGTTTTACACACACACACTCTGCTTACCCTTTCACACTAGGTTAGCCAATGGTGAGAGCTGAAAGCAAGAGGTGACAAGCACAAGGGCATTTCGCAAACACACTAGACATGTCACCCTGCCTTTAAAGACCAAAGTCATGTACCAGCCCACCCTAGGAAGATCATACCAGGAGCCACACATAACTGTCAAGGGACAGAACCTAAGGGCAATCAACAGCTTGATCTACTAAGGCAGCACATTGTCACGAGTAGTGAATATCAATGCCGACCTCAACAATAGAATTACCAAATTCAGCGCAGCCTTTGGGAGACTGCATGAGAATGTCTGGAAGTAGAGAGGACTCAGCCATATCACCAAGCTGAAGGTCTAGCGTGCAGTGATCCTTACCATCCTTCTCTATGCCAATGAGCCCTGGACATTCCAAGAATTTAGACATTCCAAGCAACTCAACCATTTTCTTGAGCAGCCTCCGCAAACTCCTTCACGTCAGATGGCAGGACAAAGTCCCTGACACAGAGATTCTCTAACGGACCGGCTTCTCTAGTGTGTTCAGCCTCATTCAGAAGTATCAAGCCAGATGGGCTGGGCATGGTGGTCAGGACGTCAGACAGCTGTCTTCCCAAACAGTTATTTAATGTCAAGTTGAGCCAGGGCAAACGTTCAGTTAGAGGCAAAAAAAGTGTTAAAAGAACTGCCTCAAGGTCTCCCTCAAAGATGTAGGTGCCAAAGTCAACACCCGGGAGACTCTTGTCTAGCAGTCTGAGCAGCAGAAGCAAGCCGCACCACAGAGGCCCAACGCAAATGTGAAGAATGCAAGGAAAGAGATGCATCCGCTGACATCACAGCACCAACTCACATGTGTCCTACAAGTAGGTGACCATTCAGAGCTTGGATCAGCCTCATCAGCCACCTTTAGACCCACACTTGAAGTCGTGGTCATCTTTGATCCCGACGGATGCACATTATTACTTTCATTTTATAAAGTATGTCCTTAATAGACCAGTTTTATTAGCATGAAGCAGACAAGTGTCATTTTGTCACATTTTAGATTGGACACTGGTCTATCACAGTTTACTTCTCAGATGAGATACCTATTCTACACCTTTGTCGAATGAGTTAATCAGAGTAAAGTATATTCCCCAAGGAAGCATGAAGAGGGACGACATAAGAACCTTGCCACAGAAGTCAACTGAGTAGACATAGATGCAGTGGTAAGTAGCCCTCCATCCTCCCCAGGACACAAGCCGGGGAAGGTTAGTTTGGAGGACCAGCTCTCCATGACACTGGTTGGTCCAACAGGGAGACACGACCGATACTGTTTGGGGCCAGCGCCGTTGCGGGAATTGCCAGAGCGAGATTGCAAACCAATTGCAAACTATCTATGGGATTTCAGCTCCAGATTTTTCTTTAAGGTTTACTTCTGAAGCCTTTTTTTTTCAGACGAGATGTGGCCGCAAAGCAGCAGAGGTTTTTGACAGTTTTCCCTCTCTGCATGAGGCAGGTGGCACCGGGGTACGTGGTTACCATCAGTGGCAGGCATGACCTGACTTGATTAAGTATAGACAAAGAAGTATCTGAAAATACAGAAATCTAAAAATGCAAGAAATATAAATCTGAAACAAAACTGATATGAATCATGAAAGTACAGTGAAGTCCACTTAACATAAACTCTTATAAATTAAACTATGGTTTAAATAAACCCATCGTCCGGTCTTCATTTTTTTCTTACTTCACTTATGAAAATGGTCAGGATAAACCATATTTATAATAAACTCATCTGTCTGGTCCCTTTGATTTTATCACTTGTATTGTATTTGACCTATGACCTACATTGTGATTCAGAAATAGCTCCTGTCTCCTCCGTAATTCCCCAGCTGCACATATTGCACTGTTCCTGACTGGACACGTTTTGGTGATAGCCTTTCTCACACAGGACACACCTCCCTTCAGTCATGTTGTAGTACGAACCTCTTGGACACGCCACTGGAGGAGAGAAAAACAAAAAGAAAATTGGTTGGTAGGATTTCTTTCTTTCTTTTTCAGACCTTTTATTTTTATTCTTTATTTTTTTATTTGTTCGTTCATTTCGTTTTTCTTTCTTTTATTATTTCTCTTTCTTTTCGACTTTTTTTCTCCTTTTCTATACCTTTTTGTTTGTTTGTTTCTTTCTTTTTACGTTTGTTTTTTTAAATTTTATCTCTTTCTTTTCCTTTCTGCCTTTCTGTCTTCCTTATCCAATTCGCTTGACAATATATTGTATTCTAAAACTATTTATTCTTAAACTTCATGAAAAACTATTCCACTGCCTAACATAATCTTGTTTCCACTCGAAACTATGTATTCTTTCAAGTTTTTGAACAAAATTTGTATTGAAGCATCACAGACGCAAGGAAATAAAATTTTCCTAACTTTTCTAGGTACCACACTTTTAAAAAATTACTTGTTTGATCAAGCCCCATTAATACAGCAATGCAGTGTTCTATCACATATGCTGCACAAGAGACAACTCTGATTGCAGGCGTCTCAACCACCAAGTATCACCATACATAAAACTGAAGATGCTATGGATCCAAGGATTTCAGACAAGCAGGGGATCAGCCCATTGTGTTCATCATCTTTTATTGGCACCATGAGAAGCAGACTGGACAGTATAATCATAAAAAGTTTACTCCAGTTCTTATATAGCTGAGGAGGTGCCAATAAAGAGTTTAGGACCAAGTGGGCTGATCACCTGCTTGTCTGAAATTATTTGATCCAGAGGATTTCCAACCCTGTGTTCAGCCATGCTTGGTGG
>JARBEQ010146253.1:0-13255 GCA_030265355.1 Tritonia tetraquetra | reverse complement strand
ATGTAAAGGTCTGATGCAAAACAAGGTTGTCAAGAATAAAAACACGGTGTTCAAAAGAAGTGTTGCGCGGGGCGTTCGAATAGAGTAAACACAGAACAAGGAGTACGCACGAACACGGAGTAGCAGCGTGGTAGACAATCCAAAATGAATCACTTAGTGGCATAGATTTATAAATAGGTCTATGCTTAGTGGTCACAGATGAATTATAATACAAAAAGCTAATGAAGCTGCCGGAAGTTCAAATTCAAAGTTGAATAATAAAGAATAAACACAGAACAAGGAGTGTGCACAACTTTGAATTTGAACTTCCGGCAGCCTTCATTATATACAACGATGAAAACGTAAAAAAAATGACGAAATATCGATATTAATGAACCACGATGTCTGAAATCGAATCCAGGACCGTTTGCTTTTAGATGATGTATAACACTTATTTCTCCAACACTTAAAAGACTAAGGGCGACCACAGCAAAAACGATTGACGCTTGCGATGCAAATTTTTAAAGTTACTCGAGGACATTGAGTCGATCTCCATTGCTATTATCCCAGTCGCAAGCATTAAGCGTCCTCTCTGTGGTCACCCAAAAGATGATGTCATAATATGAGCTATTCTTGCACGGATTTCGCTAGGATTGAGAGACACTATTATACTTAGCTATGATTCTTCTGGCTTATCGCTACCCGCTATCCGAAGCTATCACTTATACCTTGGACCATTCGTTCCTTCTTTCTTATCCAGTTCCCTGTTACCACTACAGTGTCGGGCACGCTCTATGAGGCGGATTTACTCTGGAGCAAGATATTAGGCCAGCAGGTGATCATCCCACTGCGCCTTTTTTGTCGTAGAAATCAATGTTGACAGAACAGCGGCCTTTTGGCCTACTATTCTCGATTTCCAACTGCCACCGTTTCTTTGACGTGCACAACTTGCACACAGGACCTCCGAATTTATCGTCCGTCTCCGATTGGACTAGGTTCTTGATCCCACCTACCTTCAGGGGAACGGCATATAGGTTTATACCGAGTTTTATGAAGAAAGACAACCGCTGTCGCCGCTAAGATTTGAACCCGGTACCTTTCGCTTCGAAGGCCAGAACCATACCTCTGAGCCACTGGGACACCTGGACCATTCGAATTTACCAAATATTGATGAAAGTATCAGGCTGATATCATGGAGGTCTTATTACAAGTATATCAAACCATTTTTGAACAAAGACAGTCCAACGCAATGGGTTCTTTTTATTCAAGTGTCCTGTCGTTTTGCGTTATCGATCTTGTATGGGTACTTCTCTCTGTCTCTCGTGGGCTGTATTACGTCTGTGTTTTCTTTGTGTACGATGTCTTTCTCCTTTCCCCATTTATCTTCTCTTTAATGTTTGTGTATTGTTTGTTTGATCGAACTCTAAAAAAAAACCGCAAAGCAGGGCCAGCTCTATGTCCAGCCATGAAAGGCACACAGATACCCACCATAAATGCAGGCACCCCGACGACCAAACATGACTGAACGCAGAACGCCTGAAATGTTATGGATCAAAGAAACCCAGACAAGCAGGTGACAGTCCACTGTGTCCACAACTCTTTACTGGCCCCATGAACAATACACCGAGCAGTATTAATCAAAGGGAGGCCAATAAAAGTGACAATTTTTTAATTATTTTTTTTTTGGGGGGGGGGGGAGGGGGGGGACTCACACGTGACATGGTGAAAACATCCGAGGCGTCCCAGCCATTTGACCGATATGGGAAAGGCTCCTGATATATGGGCCAATAAACAAATTACTGTAGCCCCTGTGGGTACCCCGTCGGCAATTGATAAAAACTGGGGAGGTTCTACCACTCTAGGCCGTTCTCGGTAACGGTATTTCCCATATCATTTCCCATCATGACCGTTTCTCCCCACGACTTGCCTGCCCCACGCTGGATGACACATGACATTTTGCCGGTTTCTGCTCTTCTTACACCTTTTTTGGATAATTTTGTCTGTGTACAATATTCTCCGTGTCTTTCATGGAAACTGCCTGTTGCATTGATGTCATTCATTTGGTTATTGTAAAGCGTGCACAATGCATTCTTGTAGAGTTTTGTTTGCAGGTGATGTCGTATCCCACTAATTCTCCAACATTCAATAGACTGACCTTCCAGGTCAGCAAGCCAGTAGTCAATACAAAGGCTCGGTGAATGCACCTTAAGATGATATTACATTGTATCGATGACCCGCTGGCCAAACCTATGAAGTATCAACTTTGATATCAGTACATATGTTTGGTTGGTGTGAAGACGACGGGGTGAGCAAGACCCTGATGTTTGATCCTTACTTACTTACTTATCCAATTCCCTTTTACCATTACAGTGTAGGGCCAGCACTATGAGGCTGGATTTCCCTGGATCAAGATATAAAGCCAAGCAGGTGATCAACCCACTGTGAATGTTGATCCTCCGATTGCCAGATGGGGCTTCAGAGATTTGATCAGCAGGTCATCGTATGATGCCAACTAATGATGTGGAGTTTGAAAAGTTTGAATTTGTTACATTAAGCCATTTCATCTCTGCAGTCATCTCAAAGTGGTCAAATGAAACTTAAAGGATTCATGTGAATCTCCAAAAAGCGTTTTGAAAACTGAAAATCCAGGGTTCGAACCCAGATCTCTGTATCTAGAGGCGAGGGAAGAAAGCAGTTGACCTCTAGTGTGAGCTTGTCTGAGCCTATCACCAAGTCATCCAATAAGTCCATTTCCGGGAACTAATACTGATGATATCTTGAATTCCACGAAAAAAAAACTCAGCAAGGAATGGAAAAGAATTCAACAAACAAACAAACCATAACCAAAACAAAACAAAAACAACAACAATAAAGACAAGAGAACAAACCAGTTAAAATAGTTACCAATGAATTCAAGTGATATGCAGAGTAAACAGACTTTATTAACTTAAATAATGGTTGAGGAATCAATACATGCATCTTCATTATAGAATTGCCGTTGCTTCTATATAAAAAGACAGTCTTCATATAATCTTTTAGTGAAATTACGATTTGATAACCCACAATATTAAATCTTTTAATAGCTGCGAGGCATTTTGATTTAACTTTTTTGTTATAAAACATCTCTTTTCACAGTGTTGTTTGAATGGGAAAACGAACATAAAAAGAAGCAATAATTCGTTATAAGTATAAAATATCACAAAAAATATTGCCACATGTATTCCCTGTGGAGGGAAACAAATGTACCAACCCAAGCATTCTGACCCTACAAGGAAACACTTTAAAACCCACCTCTACCTTTACTAAGCAAAAGAAACACGAAAAGTCAATAAAACCATGAGTATTTACAAGGCGTTATCTTTTCCAGAAGGAGTTTCTCCATCTCAAAACGAGTCTATTCAAATGTACGCAACAATAACAGCAAAGTTTGGCTCAGAGTCTGGTATTCATATTCTCTCTTTATAGTTACTGGTGTCAGTATTCTTTTTATCTCGTTATTTACAAATAAGCGTCCGAGCTGGTGTCACGTGATGGTGCAGATAGTTATTTCATTGAGCCAGATGGTTATTTGAGTGTTGGTTTTTTTTTTGCTGTTGACATGTTGTACACACTGGACACACTGCTTAAGACGGGTGTTAATCTTTACTTGTAAAGAAGACTGGAGTCTACTCTTGCATAGCAAGGAAACTGGGAACTGTGTACGAGGTAAAGGGAAAAGTGAGGGAGTAAAAATAAACTAATCCAAAAGATGTGTATGATTGAATGAAAAAAAAGGAGAAAAAAAAAAAGAAAAACCACGTCTCTTTCCCACAAATAATTGTATTTGTAAAGATGGACGGGCTTTTTAATAATTTATAATATTTACAAGATGAATTTTTTTTAAAAACAACACCACACAAGATCCAAATATGACAATAGGCAAATCTTTCTTTTATTAAAAAAGTGACTGTCCATTCACACCTAAATAAAACAATAGAAATAAAAGGGGCTATTATGGATAATAATGTAATATTATTATGTTAGGTACGCATTTCGTTTTTCGTCACAGATGCTTTTTCGTTGGTCGAGATTGATACTAGGGTACAATTTTTTAAAAAATAATTTGAATCACACTAAAACAAAATCCCCCTAAAAAATTCAAGGTGGGTTTTCCTCTTCATCAAATGCCTCGTTTGATGGCGTGGTGGACCGGAACGATGAGTTGAGACTGTGTAGTGTTGTGCCGCCTGTGGTGTATGCCCCTATGAACTGGAAGGGAAGTGGGGAAAGAAACAATTAATCCAATGATGGCTAAGCACAAGAAACAATTAATCCAATAATGGCTAAGTACAAGAAACAATTAATCCAATAATGGCTAAGCACAAGAAACAATTAATCCAATAATGGCTAAGCACAAGAAACAATTAATCCAATGATGGCTAAGTACAAGAAACAATTACTCCAAATTAAATTATGTCTAACTAGTCTATAGAATGTGACAGAAATACGTTGAAGATAATGAACTCAGTGATCAGTGTTGTGTACAGCCCGGTGGTTATAAAGATATTGAGATGATTATATCACATGGATAGCAGATAAATGGATAGACAGATGATTAGATAGACAAACAAATGAAAAGACAAATCAGAGGGATAGAAAGGACTGAAGAGAAAGAGTGATTTATCAAGATGATAAACATGATAGCATTCTATGAATTGAAACCCTTTGAATATGTCATCAAACGTATAAACAACACCAACCCTATTATGATCTATGATGACTAAACATTACATTCGCGATAATAATGAATTGTTAATTTTGATAACCACATAAAAAGTTAAAACAGTTATCAAAAATTGAAGGAGAAAAGAAAAGAAAGAAAATAAAGATATCAATTTAAGCGTACCATCAAACAATATCTTTAGCAAGTTAAAATAACTCAAAATCCTAATATGAAACGAAAAGAAGTATCTTTAAAACCAAAACCATAAATAAGGTTAGATTGAATAACAAAAGTAAAAAGTGTAAACATAACGCAAGAAGAAATAAATCAAATACAAACAAGTCATGCTAAATCATGCAGTCAGAAAATAAATTGTAAAACATGCAAAGTATAAGAACTATTAAACAAAATGAAATTGTTCGTTGTTGTTGAACCAAAGAGTAAGAACACTAAATAAAATTATGTACGGTTATGTAATCTCTTTAAAAATGAGGCAAAGGGGATCAACCATGAAAATAAAACGTTTATTTCATTGTCAAAATGATAAATCATGGTGGAGAGAATTACCACACAAGATTAAACACGACTTACAAAGAAAAATTTCAATGTGTCAAGAAAAATTATGGTCCAATCATATTTATGAGAAGATTTTGTGAAAAGTTGTCATGCAGAAAAAAGTGGTTTGGTTGGGTTTGTTTTAAGGTTTTAATTTTATTCTGTATGTTTTATTCAATCAGGTAATATAGATGAGGAAATGTTGATGGCTTTAAACATTGGTATAGGAAAAAAATGAGTAGGTTTGGGTTTAAATGAATGGGGGTTGGATGGATTGGATTTTCACATAACACTGAACTGCATCATCCACACCCAGAGTGTCTTACAAATAATTTAGGCAGACACGATGGAGCGAGAGACCGACTGGGTCATCCTTTTCTTGATGAAGGTAGAGCTGCCACCCTGTTTGGTGGTGGTGGTGGTGGTTGTAGTTATATGATAATTATGGTGGGGAGAGCGGGTGTGGGTTAGATTGTGAAAAGAGACATCGTTGAAAAAGCAGTTTACAGTAGTTTGATAAGAATGAAACTGTAGAGGTTGTTGCCTCAAAAAAATAATAGTATAAATGAAAACAAAACGGGTCTCAGACAGAGTGAAGAAAATGACGCTGAGCTACGAAAAAGTCACAAACATACGCACAACACACAACGCTCTTAACTAGACACAGGCGAAAACTATAAGCTACGGTTTGTTATTATCAAGCGACATTTCATCAATGCTAGCATGTCAGTAACTACACTATAATGACATCAACAAAACAGACAATTGTCATGCACCTTGACGAAAATAAATTCGTTCTAGAAGCGATTACAAGAAAACACTTTACTAAAAATAAGTTTGTTGACTGAAAACAACACGATGTGAACAAATTAAAACAGCGTATCCTCTTTATAATGGCGAGCAAAGAGGTACATTTCTTTTTTTTTTTTCAAAATAAAACAAAAATCTCGCAAGCGTTGCAAAATTACACGAAATTAAAATAAAACCAAAGCGTTTGTACTAAATAAAACTCAGCGATTATTGATAAAATCTATTTGCTGGTTAATAGTAAAGAAAAAAACATTAATATTTTTCAAGCCGAATATTTTTCTCAACGACGACATCTATTCTTACTTTATTCATTTTGAACGGTCTCTCGTCTAACAGACGTCGATGTGACCTAGAAATTCATGAATATTCATGAGTTTCGGACATCAACACATCAGATAGAAGGACACATATTGAAAGACGACACAACCATGCAATAACACACAAAGTAGATGTATAGATTTATCTACATCTTAAGACTCGGGGTAAACCATAGAAAAGCATACTTCTTTTTTTTAACATACTACATTCAATCATTTCAACATCTAGCCAGAATTTCATGAATTCTGTCGTGTCTAGGGGGATCATAGCATTCCTAAGAAATTTGATAGTCATTCCAGTATGATAGATACACGCGGGGATAATGTCTGGCTCTTGGGATTCCTAGAAAAAGTAGTTACCTTCCAAGAAAAATAAATAAATGATACCCTAAATGTTCATTTATACTTGTGACACTGAGGAGGCACGTGGCCCACGGTCATTGGGGCCTGGGAACTGATGGGGGGGACAAGAGGTTGGACATCACGTGAACAGTTGGAATACTTCACATTGACTAAAGGTACGCTTGTGTTTATTTCACATAAATATTGAAGAAATAAAATTATAGGATTTCTACAATACATATTCATAACAAACATTATACTGTCAATGAAACGAGTGCTTTGATTAAGAGAAAATTTATGTTGAAACAGGAATTATATAACATAATAACCTGCAATAAGTATGATCAACTAAAGAATATCTACATACGTTGCATTGTAAATAAACTAAAGTGTAAACTATACAATACATATAAACAACATGTAAACTTCCTTTAAGACTCTAATATAGCAGACTTCTTCCACAAACAATCAAACAAAAGTAAACAATATCACCAAATTAAACCGAAATAGATTAATTTTTCAATTCATCACCGCGAATGGAACAGATGAGGTTTTAAATTTTTTGTTGAAAATCGTTGGTATTTCCACTATCTTATTTACAATGGTGATTGTATAAGGTCGGTTCTTACCCCTGGGGAAGCGCTGGTACGTGAGACTGAGACAGAGCTCCTGTTCTTTGCCCTCAATTTGGAAAGAGAGCCCTCAGCAGAGTCAGCGCGTTCCTCGGCATCTTCCAATTCGGTTTGTACCTTGCGGTATTTGGCCAAGTTGATAGCAGCAATTTCTTCCTGTAGATGGAAACAATACATTAGGCTCGAGATCTTGTGTTAGTTCTCCCATCGAATGTTAAATGGGTGTTAATCAATTATCAGCTTAAGTTTCTCTTCTTTAGATTTTTTTTACCGTTCTTTTCTTATTTCTTTCTATCGTTTGATTGCTATTTCCATAACACAAATATGAATGTCTACCACTTCTAACAAAACCCCAAAACGAATGAGAAAATAAAACAATTGAGAACGAATATAACTTACGGCCGTTGTATTGCTATTTCCACAACACAAATATGAATGTCTACCACTTCTAACAAAAAAACAAAACCCCAAAACGAATGAGAAAATAAAACAATTGAGAACGAATATAACTTACGGCCGTTGTATTGCAATTTCTATAACACAAGAACGAATGTCGACCTCTTCTAATGAAAAACATAGCAATAAAATATAAAAGCGATTAAAACAGAATATAACTTACGGCCTCCTCGACTTGTCTCTTGTAGGTCTTGATCTTGTTCTGGAGTTTGTCCACGGTGTCTTGCATACGTTCCTGGTTCTTGTGGTCCTCTTCGGCTTGGAATGCCAATTCCTTGAGGCGACGGTCGGCCTTGCGCATGTTCTTCTGGGTCTCAGCGTGGCGGCGTTGTTCGTTGTCAAGCTCGGTCTCCAGTTCTCTTACCTAGGGAAACAGACCGATTATAGTAAGATACCACGTGTAAACGCCTACCGAGAGTGAACAGTGTAAAGCGCAGAGAGCATGATGTAAAACAAATTTCCGAAAGGATGAATAAAAAAAGTTTATTATTATTATTATCATTATCATTATTATTATTATTATTATTATTATGAACTTCGTGGATACTATGCGCTATATAAATGCGATGCTTCGATCTAACTCTTAGATTTGCCTTACCATATGTAACGGGAACAAAGGATGGCAATTCATTCTTTGTTGTAGATGTTTAAAGATACGCATTGGCTAATGATTCAATGATCGTGACTAATTAAATCTTTTCAAAGCAATACGCCAACACATCAACGTCTCAATAAATTAATGTGGTATTATTAATGATGCACTTACTCTGGTCTCCAACTTGGCGATCATCTTCTTGCCTCCCTTGAGTGCCTGTGCCTCAGCCTCATCCAGACGGACTTGGAGATCCTTGATCTGTGACTCGGTACCCTTCCTCAATTTCTCCACTTGGAGACTGTGTTCCTGTTCCTGGCGGAGCTCATCAGCCAAACGGGCGGCGTCAGACATGGCCTTCTTGGCACGCTCCTCGGAGGCACGGAGTTCATTGCTCATCTCGTCAAGGTCGGTCTGGGAGGGAGGGAAAAACGTTAAAATGTGTTTGTTTTACGCCCTTGGCAACACATTATAGATAATTTCAAAGGAGGGCCATCTGATTTGTAGTCCATCTCCGATAGGACTTGATTCCATAGAATCCAAAGGGGCAGAGCCATGGAACTCGAGAAAGCTCAAAGTAAAAAATCCCATTTCTCTGCCGGGATTCGAACCCAGTACCTTCTTCTCACGAAACAAAAGTGTTACCGCTACGCTACGAAACCTCAGGTCTGAAAGCAGACCAAGAGTGGGGATCAAGTGCTTCCATAGTAATGTTTGTGTATGTCAATATATGTATGTTACATATCTTATGCTGCTTGTAGCAATAGCAACAAGTAGTATACCGTCTGTAAGATCATTTATGTATTTGAAACTCCAAAAAGATTCTGAACTGTCAAAAGTGGGTATGAAGAGAATTGTATGTTGTTTGTTGGTTGGTTTGTATGTGTGTGTGTATGTGTGTGTATATGTGCGTGTGTATGTGTTTGTGTATGTGTGTGTGTGTTTATGTATATGTGTTTGAGGGAATAGTGATATAATAAGGGGGTAAATTATATATGTCAAGAGTAGGAATGAATAGTAAAGCACACGAAAACAGTTTCTGGTAAGGATGATCACCTGCATGGCAGCAACGTCTCCTTCCAGCTTCCTCTTCTGGCCGCTGATAGAGCTGTGTTGGGCGGACAATTCGTTGACACGGTCGTTGGCATCATTGAGTTCACTCTCGGCTCCCTTGCGGGCACGTTCAGCCTGAAAACATCAACAAAAAACAACACAAGTTAGAGAGAGTTGATGGCATTCATTACTATTGTCTGCCCCACTTTCATTTACAACAGTGTTCATTTGCCCCACTTTCATTCATTTAGGACAGTGCTCATTTGCCTCATGAACACATTCATTGGGAATCATGAAAAACAAATAGGATTTTAACACAGTATTTATAAACAGAAGAAAGAAAAAGGAAGAAAAAAAAGAAGAAAGTAAGTCATATATTATAGTATTGACTGACTAGCATTTACACCATACTAAAAAACCTAACTTGCTCACGATTCAATATACTACCCCCATGCTACTGTTGGGTCGTATATTGAGGTTTGATTATATGATTAATTATGCTTGTATCTTTTATCCATTCGTTTATTCCCATTAACTTGCCTGTTCAAGGGCACTTCTGAGCTCTTCAATTTCTGCGGTGAGAACAGTGCAGCGGCGTTCAGCCATGTTGTAAGATTCACGGGCCTCATCTCTGGCTCTGGCTTCATCCTCGAGTTGGGATTGCATCTCCTGCAAGGTGATAGGACACACACGGGTAAGGAAAGGCAGTGTAAACAATAAACCTACAGTGTAAACAATAAACCTACAGTGTAAACAATAAACCTACAATACGTACACGGGAGATTATTCTCATTTGTGGCATTAAAAAAAAGTATGTGTTGTATTAGAGTAACAATTATGAATTAGAATATGAACTAGATTTTACAACCATCATCATCCGCTGTCTCATTCATTGCTAGAGTACTTAACTGGTCATTGCATGTCCTCTGTTATTGCTCATTTATCTTTATAAATGGAAGTGCTGGCCCAATGCTAATACTACTTCTCTATCATGGCATAATACAGACTGCTAGTTGCTTGAATTAAAAGTACAGGTTGACTAGATATGCGTGTATAGTTTCTAAACTCACGAGATAATATTATAATTCATATATATACTTCTATCTTCTTACACACTGATCAGCACAATTGAGGAGCAACAACTATCCAATGAAGATGACATTGTGCTGTTAAGAGCAGGATTTAACAACAACAACAACAACAATAACATTCTCTTACCCTGATGGTCTGTTGGTATTTCTTGACGTTCTTCTCGAACTCAGCCTTTCCTCTGTTGGCCTGGTCCAGGGCGACCTCAAGCTCGTTGATGTCCTGTTCGAGCTTCTTCTTGATTCGGAGAGCTTCGGCCTTACCCTTGGCTTCGGCTTCCAGACTGGCTTGCATGGAGTCCATGGCGCGTTGGTGGTTGCGGCTGAAAGCACACAAAGAGAGGTATTCGTTTTATGCCCTTAGCAAATCATTATAGGTCATATCAGAGGCGGGACCAATCTATAGGAATTGATTCTATGAGAAATTCACAAAGAGAAAGGTGGACAGAGAGCAATAGGATGGGGAGGAGGCGATGGAAGAAAGAAGAGAGAGAGAGAGAGAGAGAGAGAGAGAGAGAGAGAGAGACCATCCTCATAATGATATGAACTGTCTGTTAATACTTCCCAATATAAAATGTATAATGATTACTTATCTTCATGTCTAAACTATATAAAACACATTTTTATATCGAAGACATCAATGTTATATGAGCGGCTTTTGTGTTTCTTCACGAATAGAGATTTGACACTTTCTCCAATTTGACACCTACCGGGTGTTTTCGAATTCCTCTTCTTTGTCTTGGATACGGCGGTCAATCTCAGAGCGGACGGCAGAGATCTCCAGTTGGGATCGCATAACCTTAGCTTCCTCCTGTTCCAGAGCAGACTCAGCCTCCTCAAGAGCGGCTTGGAGTTCTTCCTTCTCCATCTCAAGGCGTTTCCTGGATTTCTCCAATTCGTGGGTGCTTCGGCCTCCCTCGCCAAGTTGATCGGTGAGGTCGTGGATCTCATCTAAAAAAACAAAAACAACGATATTTGATTTTATGAATCTCATATATCGCCCTAAGTGGCAATATCTGCTCGGTTTTCTAATAGCTGAGGAGCCTACCACCAAGGCAACATTAAATATTGTTATGGTCAAAACTTGGGCAACACTTAAAACGCTCATTGTGATGACAATAAAATACAACATTTGTCTTAATAATTCAATCTTATCGTGGCCAATCATTTATCTAGCTACAAATGGGAGACGTACCAGCCAAGTTCTTGTTCTCACGACGAAGAGCATCGACACTGTCGTTGGCCTCCTCAACCTGGGCCTTGACACGGAAGAGTTCGGCAGAGTAACCTCTGGCCTCCTTCTGGGCGTTCTCGAGCTCGGATTGGAGGTCATTGCATTTGGCTTGCCATTCGGAGATGGTCTTGTCGAAAGCACGCTGTTTCTTCTCCAAGTTGTTGGCGTTGGCAGAGGACTGGAAATGTTAAAGGTTTAAAATGATTAGTTGTACACCATTTACAACACATTATAGGCCATATCAAAGGGGGGGGGGGACCTCCGGTTTATAGTCCATCTCCGATAGGACTTGATTCCATGAGGAATCCACACGGCCACGCTACAATAACACCCGAACATGTTACATAATCAGGTAAGCGGGAAAATCAAAATCCTTTATAGCGCAAAAACAGTGGCAAAATTACCAATGCATCAAAGAAATAATTAAACAGAAATAAAAGTAAGTCTTGGGACGTAACAAGAATTAGATGATATGCTGCTTTTCATAGTGGATGGATAGAGACAACATTCAAGGGGAGCTTACTCTTTCAACATCGATCATGAGATCTTCCAGTTCTCCTTGCAGTCTGTTCTTGGCCTTCTCCAGGGCAGCAACCTTGAGGTTGGCAGCTTCAGCAGCTTGTTCGGCATCGTTAAGTTTGGACTGGAGTTTGCGTCTAGAGGGAGAGAAAAACATAGAGTAAAATATATTTTTTGTAAATAGGAATGAGATCATGAGTTATTATTTCACAAACTACTACCAATGACTATCAGTTTCTTCAGCATCTCCATAGTTTAGGACAAGGGTCTTTGTAACTGCGAAACCAGATACTACTACCATGTAGGCAGTCGATAAAGTGGAGTCAAAATTAAAGCCTGAAGATTTATCCATGTAAGATGTCTGAGCACATTCTTGTCGGGCGAAAAAATGTTCCGGCATATGCATGAGCCAATAAGGATGAGATGCAGCACGAAATGATATTGTAAAAAAGACGTAGCAAAGAACTCACTTGGATTCTTCCAATTCGTCAGCACGAGCAGTTCCCTCAGATTCGAACTTGGATCGCCATTGCTGTACCTCGTTGTTGGCCTTGCTCAACTGTCTCTGCAGGTCAGATCGGCCTTCTTGTTCCTCTTCCATTTGTTCACGGAGGGCATCGAGATCGGCGTTCAAGTTGCGAGCATCAGAGGCCAATTTCTGGCGAGCCTGTAAAAATATTATAAAGCGTTTAAATGACATGAGTATTTTTGAATTGTAAAAGAAAGAAATGAAGACCAATGGGAACATGGAGAACGACAGACAGTCAAAGAGAAGAGAAAAGAGACAGGAGGTTCGTGGAATGAGTCCAAAAGACTGGCAAAGACTGAGTTGATTGGAGACGATGTGTTGATGGTTTATGCTCCGTCAAGAAGTTATGAGATGATAAATAAATTGAAAAAGTAACAGAGAGAGAGAGAGAGAGAGAGAGAGAGAGAGAGAGAGAGAGAGAGAGAGAGAGAGAGAGAGAGAGAGAGA